>CM062823.1:12838605-13007462 GCA_031772345.1 Himalopsyche anomala
AGTTTGAAAAATGGTTATTAAATTAATGGCTTGATGGATTTTACTGAAATTCGCACCGATGCTTTCGTCGGTGGTTTTAAGGGTGTTTACAAAATTACAGCGTCCCGTTTTATTGTGGGCGCCTGTAATTCACGATTCTAATTTTTCGCCGCGAAGGTCGTTTAAGCCTTTGCCGTGAGCATGATTTTAATAAAATTTCGTTATCTTAAGGATATTATTTTTAATGATTTTACTGCATGATTCTAAGTTGGTATGTCGTTCAGGAATGCCTCGATTACGCTCACCACTAAAATCGGCCGACTGCCCCGTTAGGGGTTTTTAGGCGAAAATGACTCGACAGAATTTACTTATTTTCTAATAGCAGCTGAAACTGACTATCTTTAAGGTACCTGTGAAGGTTTCAATTTGTTAAAGTGTCTCAATAAAAATCGCCAAGCGATCTAAAATATCTCTACTTGAAATTGTGCAAAATTTTTGTATGGGGAAAATTACTCGTATGTTTTTCCCTTTCAATAGGCGGCCGCGGTCTGTCTCGCATATGGCTTTCCCCTTGACTTTATATTTACCGCGAGAATTTTTCTCGGTTTCATTTCCTGGCATTTACTTATTTACATTGGTGAATCCGTAAATTGAACATTCGTTAAAAACGAGACTTATGACAAAACTATACTTCTCTCTCTCTTATCTCTTTGTACTGCAACCATGCTGGTGAAAACCTAGTGAAATGCTGAGGAAAGTCAAGGCCAGAATAACTGGACCATGTCAATATATGATCTATTTTTATCATCTCGGATAAATCTGACGTTACCACAGCGGTAGGACGTTTGGCTGAAAACCTAAAGTTCCGTGATCGAGCCTTAGCCGCGGCGGATTTTTTAATGTGAAATTAAAGGTTCAGCGATTTTCCAGAACACAAAATGTACTTCTTCAAATGTCAGTGTAATGAAAAAATATGTCTTTAGTGTGAATAAAAAAATGGCGACAGCGGGACAGGGGGGGAACATCTTTCTACGTCATCAAACACACAATCAGACCTCAGCCAACGATCAAACACTCGGTCATTATCGGCTATTAATACATAGATACTCCATCAAAACTTGTCAACGTGCTGATTTATTGTATATAAAAATAAATCTATCCTTAAAAATGATCGTGTGAGTAAATTGCTTAATTTTTCTGATTTTCATTTTATTAGTTTTGTGTTTTAGATAAGTGATTCCCAAACTTGTTTATGTCGCGGCCCTCTTATACATAGCTAGTCTAGCCGCCATATACATGTCAGAATTTGCGGGTATGTACTAATTTTATCTGTGAACATTGTGTTTTATTAATTTAGCAAGGGGCTCACCCGAGCCTCCCTGAGCCCCCTCCTGGCAAGAAGTATTTACAATAATAGTAACTAGGCTTCGTGTATTTATACTAATACTTTATATTTATACTTTATATGTATTCATTTTTTATTTTGTTTTTTCAATATATTGTTCTCTGATTGTGAAAATCACAATAAAAATAATTACTTATTTATACGATTTTTAAAATTCGATTCAAGGCTGAGATTATTTTTCTATAATTATACGCTTAATGTAATATTTTGTATCGCTTGGGGGTCTTCAAACTAACAAGCACTGCGCTCGCGTTTGTCGTTTTTTTTTAAATTATATTTGATACTGATTAAGAGCCAGTGCGATGGAACACGAATGATTAATATAAAATGTAACCCAAGCAAAGTCATGCTTAAAAACAAAAATATCTCTGTTTTACTACACATCTAACATGTGATACAAAGAGGAAAAAACTTGCTTTATGATATAGTCCAGGTGTGGGAAACCTGCGGCTTTTTGGCTACTCTGGTGCGACCTTCTGGCCACTTCTGTAAATTTATGTAAACTCGTAAATTGCTGAAATATTCTGACCGTTAAGTCCTGTTTCCTGCCTAAGATTCCCTAGTCAATGTGTACTGTGGCCTTATGTCGAATCAGAAAAATGAATGCGGACTTTAGAGAATAAAAGGTTCCCCACCCCTGATATAGTCCATTAAAATGTGTAATACATGAAAGTAATTTATCTAAGAAATACAGAATATACTTTATGTATAAATAAGTAATTATTGATTCACAATTGATTCTGCTATAAAAGCAGAATCAATTGTGAATTAATTATAATTTGAAACATTTGTAATAATTTGCTGTGTAAAATGTGTTTTTTAAAATACAAAATAGATGTCTTTCTTTTCTTTTTCGTTCCTGTATTTTGGTTCATAAGTTTTATTCGTGATTAAAAAATAATAGCATCATTCAAATTGTTAATATATTATTGATATTCGAATAAATCATTTCACGGCCAGTTGGAAGCCTACGAACAACTTTGTATTCAACAGTTTTTTTTATTAAAAAAACTAATATAATGAAATTTTATCGATTTTCGCTTGTTTTTTCAAGCAATACAAATACAAAATCCTACAAATTGCTTTTGGAAATAAGTTTGCCAAATAAACTACTTAAAATCTTTCGATATACTGTCTTCGTTAGTGCAAAAAACGGTACATGGAATACATTAAGTATTAAACACACAAAGCAGTACAAACATATGTACGTGTATTTAAAAGATTCAAATATGAAAAATGCTATTTCATGAAAATTAATCATTTTTATATTTCTGAAAGTTTTTTTTTATATATAGGTAGACGGACGGAGAGACCGAATGGTGACAATATAATATTGTAAAAGAAATCTGCTAACCAGCAAGGTATGTTGGCTAAGTAAAGATACTAGAATAAACACCAGTATTTATGAAATGTAACACGCCATGAGCTTCATTGTGACGTTGGCGAGAGATACCTCCAGGAATTGGTACCCAAACGTATTCACAATCAAGACATCTTGAACCCTCAAAAGAAATTCAATTGCACGGTTCACAAAAGTCATAGATTGACGAGTGAATTCCTCGCGTTGATTAATATGTGTATTTTAATATCTATCCTTCCCAATCTTTGAAAAAATCAAATAAATTAAAACAAAAATGAAATTCAATAAGTTGCTACGATGTGTTAGTTTTATACAGGGCTGTGGAGTCGGAGTTGGAGTCGAACTCGGAGTCGTGGTATTTTGGCCGGAGTCGGAGTCTTGAAAAATAAACGGCCGGTTTTTTTAAAAATACATTTAATGATGTGTATTCAAACAAAATAGTCCAAAGTGTTGACATTTCATGCATGACTAACTAAAGATGATCTGATGGTATACATATTTATAAGTTAAAATGTTATTATTGAAAAAAATCCTCGGAGTCGGAGTCTGAGTCGTTAATTATTTTAAGGCTGGAGTAGAAGTCGGAGTCGGTGTCATCTTTTTTTACACGACTCCACAGCCCTGGTTTTATATCATGCAAGCTACTAACGGAAGGACATTAAATTTGCCTAAACTAAAATTCATATAAAAAGACTACAGGTTTTTTTTACAAATGAAAAGCATTATGTTACAATACAAATGAATATTAAAACGACAACTTAAGTATTTTATTTTAACATTTAATTTAAACTTTTGAATCGTTCAAAGTACATAATTTGAACAGTTCAAATTGAATATTGAAATTCCACCAAGCACTTTCAGTAGAAATATTAAATTATATTTAGTTTAAACGTCAAACATAATTTATATTTAAAATGTTATTATGTATATCTACACTCTGCAGCCTGCGACTTCTACAGTGTGACAACATAATCAAGCCTTTTACCATTCCGCATGCAACAGAACGAAGTTATATTCCAGAAACAAAATAATTGTGGTCTCTTTTTTTATTTTATATTTATAATTTTAACAATATTTTAATGTTACATTGTACAATTGTGATTGATACACGTACATTCAATATCAATTTGATGATTACTAATAAACTCGACTCTTTTTGCGCAGTGATTTTTTTTTAAATAATTTTGAAATAGCAACAAGTAATATATTATTTTTAGTAATTATTTGTTGTAACACGATTCCTATTCACAAAAATACAGAAACGGTTAACGGATTTCCTATAACAAGAAATTCATCAACACATGGCAATAACAAACGAAAAGCTTCATTGGATCCTATTATCACATTAGACGTGTCAGACATTTTTAGAAATGAAAGAAATTTATGTTTAATTCCTGGCAAAATTCTCCGTATATAATCCATTAGCGATTAATAGTATTATGTCTTTTTAATTAAAACACATATTATGTTTAATTTACTTATTGGATCTTCAATCTTTAATTTTTATATGAATTTGATTACTTTATTACATGATTTCAGGGGTGGGCTGGAAGAGGCTCGGGGGGGGGCTCGCGCGGGCCCCTTGTTAAATTTAAGCGCGGCCGGCGAGCCCCTTGTTAATATAAGAAAATCATTCGTCTTAGATCAAATCAGCACCTAACTGCAATTTCTGTAGATGGTTAAATTTTATTATGAAACAAGACTTAGTAGCCCCTTCATTTTTTCATTCAGCGCTGTGGGCTTCCGTGCTGGACCTCATGGGTTCGAGATAATCACTGGTCCTGTCTTAGTCTTATCATTCTGTCCCTCCTACTCTCTTTGGAAAAGAGAGGTTGAGCGACTAAGTAACAAACAGTTCTCGTAGAAAAAAAACTTTTTTTGAGATACTTTCATTAGGAGGTCATATGCTCCACATTGGGAGAAAAAATGGATACAAATAAATGGATAAGATTTACCGAGCCCCTTGTTAAGATATTGGCAGCCCACCGCTGCATGATTTTTTATGGAACGTATCTACGTTTAATAAAAAAGTTGAGTATTCATATTTCCGACTAAGATTTTTTAGGATGATATTCACTATGGAGAAATTTCTGTTTTGGAGACCAATGGTTTAAAATATTGGGTCGAATAAATACAGGTTGGGTTGTATAAAACGACCACGGGGAACAGAGAGGCCCTTAAGTGATACATAGCTTAGTAAGTAAGGGAACTCGACACAATTTTTCATAGGCGACACGAAGTTAGAAATTTATTCCACAATCATTAAAGACCATTTAAACAACTATAATACAATATTACATGCTAGACTACCTACATATTCGAAAAAAATTAAAATGAATGCTGTAATTTCGTTTTAATGATGTAGATTAATTACGACATCAAGGTACGATTGAGATGGCCCAAGGAAGAGGATTGTTTAAGAAACAAACATATTTTTTAATTTATTTTATTTTCCTATTAAAAAATATCCAGTCTTTTCCCACCGAATAAAAACTTCATTCTCGAATGAGAATTTACAATTGATCACTTGTAACTAATTGAAATATTTGAATGGAATTGAGAAAAAATAAAGATACTACAGATATAAAAAAAAATTGAGAAAAACTATTCATAAATCTCATTGCCGACTTCTTTATGTAATTCATTGATTCAGGGCTGTGGAGTCGGAGTCGAAGTCGCAGTCGCGGAGTCGCGGTATTTTGGCCGGAGTCGGAGTCGTGAAAAATGAGCGGCTCGATTTTTTTTGAAAAATATATTTAATGATGTGTATTTAAACAAAATAGTCAAAAGTGTTAACATTTCATGCTTGGCTGACTAAAGATGATCTGATGGTATACATATATATATAAGTTAAAATGAAATAATTGAAAAAAATCCTCGGAGTCGGAGGCGGAGTCGTAAATTATTTTAAAGCTGTTGTCGGAGTCGGAGTTGGAGTCGTCAATTATTTTAAAGCTGGAGTTGAATTCGGAGTCGTCTTTTTTTCTTTTGATTGATTACCTTTTGCAAATGTCGCCCCATGGCCGACGCTAAGAATGATTTTTTAATCAAGAAAGAGGAAACATCGTCATGATTTAAATTCAAAACCAATTAAATTTAAGTAGGACATGGATTATGTCATACTATTTAAAACAATCTAGAATATAAGTATCGAAGAAGTGTCGATGGAGTTGTGTAAAATTAAATGACCAACAACGCCACTGGATATAGTTATGATTGACACATTGTTAAACCATGATGTTTTATTTGATTACTAGTAAGTACGTACTACAATAGTAGATTATGGCACTTAGATGCTTTTACTTGCATGTGACCGTACATCGAATGTCGTGACCTGCACATAGCAATAATTTTATTTCATTCCGCCCAGTGTAATAAAAAAACACACGCTAACCTGACACTGAAATAGTGTTTCATTTATAACTTCAGTTGAACATGGTATTTTTCGAATCAAAAGTTGAAATAGATTGTAATTTCAATGTACAAATAGTATCTTCTTGACTAAACGCATCTCTCTACGTATAATAGGCCTATAGAAAAAATCGTTTAAAACTTCGAGGCTTATTAATTGAAAAACATTTATCATGCATGTAAGTAGTAAATTACGCAGACGGTATATGTGTATACCATATATTATTACGGCAACGCACTCTTTGTTCAATATTATATACCGGAAATGTTATAGGAAAGGTTTGTTTAAATAAAAGGCTATTTGTTTTATTTTCCGGGAGAGTATATCTGTGTAGAAAAAGAAAGATTTTTCTCTACTAAGCATAACGAATGCGGTGATAATTTAAATCAGAAAACAAAAAAAAATAAAACAGCTTATGTGTGTGACCTATATTTAATTTCAATAAAAATATGTTACCGTTAAACATCACCGATGAAGATTTAAAAATCTCAAACATAAAATTAACACCTGGATTTAAAAAAAATGTTTAAAGATGTAAAACAATTCCATTGTCGTCTCATTATTATTTTTTTTGCTATTTTATTGTTGATAATTCTTTTTATGATAATAAATATTGAATATAAAAAAACAGTATTTTTCTTGCTGCCTCTCGATCATTTTATATTCCTGAATGTGGTCCTTCGTGCAAAAGCACTCTCTTAACGAGCGATATTTCGCATAACGAGTGACGCAGAGTTTTGGAAAGATCACTTTCACACCGTTGCTTGCCTCAAGATTAATGACAAAGCGTGGGAAGGGGTTACCAATAGGACTCTCACTTCTGCCTGGAAGAAGCTTTGGCCAGAAAGCGTTGTCGAATGTGATTTTGAGGAGTTTGAAACAGTACCTGTGGAGTCTACAGTCAACGAGATTGTATCTTTGGTCAATACCATGGGACTGGAGGTGGATAACAACGATATTGATGAGCTTGTGGAAGAGCACGGCCAAGAGCTGGCCACCAAAGAGCTTATAGAGTTGTACTGTTTTTCACAGCAACAATTTATGGAGGAGAGTTTGTTAGTGGAGGAGGAGGAAGTAGCAGAAGAACAATCTTCTGGCGCAATAGGAGAAATGCTGAAAGCATGGAAAACTTTTGCATCGTACTTTGAGAAGAATCACCCTTATAAGGAGGTGGCTATGCATTTTACAAATTTATTCAATAAAAAAAATAATTTAAAAAATATATATATATATTTTTAGTACTTTTTCCACTTAAATTTATTTGATCAGGACCGGTTTCGCTCCTCACGAGCATTATCAACTGATGAGGAAAATAAATTAAACAGTGCTATTTATACAAGTTAAATTGAAATAAAATAAAAAGGTGTAAGCAATTACTAACAATTAAAAGGATTAACAAATGACATTATAATTACACAAAATTAAATTAAAAATGTAATTATAATGTAATTTGTGAATCCTTTTAATTGTTAGTAATTGCTTACACCTTTTTATTTTATTTCAATTTAACTTGTATAAATAGCACTGTTTAATTTATTTTCCTTATCAGTTGATAATGCTCGCGAGGAGCGAAACCGGTCCTGATCAAATAAATTTAAGTGGAAAAAGTACTAAAAATCTTTTATTATTTTAATTTTAATGCCATTCCACCAAGTATTGACAGTGAACACCTTAAAATTTATTCAATGATAGTGCTGTCACATTTAATAAATAAAAAAGAATGAATTATTTGTCCTAATTAATAAACTAGAAATCTTTTTAATTGTTGTTTACTAATCGAAATCGCATTCCAGGTTGTTACGCTCCATAACAATTTATAACTATGTAATTTTATTTGAATAATCGTTAAAAATTAAAAAAAAAAAAAAGATTTTTCTCCGTCATATAACGCATTATTGTATTTTACATTGTTTTATATAGAAACAATTGTTTAGCATAAAGAGTATTTCACATAACGAGTAAGATTCTGGAACGAATTAAACTCGTTATGAGAGGTTCCACTGTAGTTAGTTGCTAGATATATCTTTTTAAATAAAGGGAGAATTGAAGAATGAGTTCAGAATATGGACTAGTAATCAGCGCTGTAAGAACCCGTTTTGGATCAAGTGGGATGGGTGGGAATTAATATCAACATCATTTACATCTTTGACTTTCATAAAATCCATAAATGTTTTCAAGTTACCATTCGGGGATTACAACCTATTACCGCCCAGATCAGATAAATCATAGACAAAATATTGATTTAACACTACAGTAAAACCCCCATTTACACTAAAGTCGGAACAGTATAATTCGGGGTAGTGTAATTGGGGGAGTGAATCTCATAAAAAATTAGGGATTTGGTTTTTTCCGCAAAAAACATGCAAAACTAAGATTTTCCTTAGTTTTGCAAAAAAAAAAAATATGGACGAAATATTTAGTTGCCAAGTGATAAAATTCAACGCGCGCACATAGACAGTCGTCCGGCTATACGTGTATAGCCTGGCACGTGTTGAATACACATACGCTAGCCAACATTTCACTGTATGCGCCGCACAGACGACCGTCTCGTAGCAACGACAATGGAATGTGACAGTGCAATTGGGGGATTTGCGGCGAATATTTCAAGCCAGCGCATAATTCGAGGTAGTGTAATTGGGGGTTCCACTATACTATTCTAGGATATTTTTTCGGAGAGTAAAATTAAGTTTTATAAATTTGGCATAATTTAAACGAGAAGAAATTGTCTGACGTTAGTGAGAAACTTATGTAATACAATATACCCAATCTTAATTTATAATAGCTGACTGATTGGTGTCTTTCATCTTTTACAGAGAGAAGAGCTCCTGCTCTATAACTCTTTCTTCTCATGTATTTTGGTCGTTTTCTTTTATTCTATTTGTTTCCTTTTTTCCTTTCTTCAGTACCTGTATGATCCCTATTATTAGTTGTGGTCGGTGTCCTTTTCATGTCTCTGGGGTTTGACGTCGATTTATAATGTCATCATAAAGAGTTGTTTTTTTTTTATTATTTTTTATATATTTTAAACAAATATTTGGCATTACAGCTAATTCCAATGCGCCAAATATTTTAATGTTGAAAAATCATACGAGAAAATCTCGATGAGAATTTTACTGCAAGTCACTCGAGATCAATTCGAGGTAAATTGACATCACAAACACCCACGTCTTAGGACTTAAATTTTTAATTGAAAAATATAAATTTGACATTTACCGTACCGGGAATCGAACCCAGACCCACCTGGTTGACAATATTGTACATCTAACATCAAATGTAAAACATATTATGATAATAAATCTATACCACTGGACGTTCTCCACAACAAACATATCACAATTAGAAACTTTTTAATTGTTGACAGGAGTGTCCCATATCTATTCTCTGAAGTGTAATTCTAAATCTTATTTGATTTAATATCAGCTGTCAAAGCTATGTATTATTTGCACTCGTAACCAGCAGGCCGACCGGTTCGACTATTATCCAAACGAGGAATATTTTCATTTGATTGTCCATATCTTGGCATTCCCAGAATATGTAGTAAGCATTCTTAATATTAAAATATATTTAGTTGATTGAAATTGTTCTAAAAAAAGCTACATAGCATTCAGAAGCAAATTAATATAAATGATGAAAATAGCGTGGTACCTTCTTGTGCACAATGTAGGCAGGTACGCTACTTAAAAAAATCTCGCTCAAATTATTAAGTCCTTTTTTCAAACACTCGTCATTTACCACACTGTTCATAAATGCACTCCAGAACAAAAATATTATAAATAAAATACAAATTACGTCCAACTGAGGAAATATTCTCACACTTTTATCTAGCCAAAATGTTTAATTATTTATGATATAATTTCTTTTAGGCAAAAAAGCCCAACAACCAAGCATTTACTGTTTATACCAGCGATTTACAACCTGGGAGGCGTGGACTATCACAAAGGGATGCGCGAAAAGTCCAACATATTTATTTACCCTTTATAACGTGTCTTACTGTATAACTATATGAAATAAATAATGGGAAGGCGCGACGATATTTTTTTCTTCAAAGGGAGGCGTAGTAACATAAAGGTTGGAAACCACTGGTTTATACTATTAGCGACAAGTAAAAAGTAATCGATGAATAAAAAAAGTCCGAGTTATTTTCTATTATATATTTTGAACCATATGGCTGTCTCATGGAGGTATCTCAACAGAAGTTTTTTTTACGAGAACTGCTTGTATCTCAGTTTCTCAACCTCTCTTTTTTCCGAAGAAAGTAAGAATATGGTTGTGATTAAGATAGGACTAGTGATTAGCTTATCGCTCTCGTTGAGATTTGTCACGAAAGCCAGCAACTTTGTCCACTACGCTTTGGAGTCGACTGTTGGGAAAAGGTGATGTAATTAAGAGAATTTAGCCAAGCAAAACAATACATGAAGCATTAGACTCCTGGTTCTGGTCACAGGGTAAATCTATGGACCTGGTTTTTTTTTCAAAATTACATTCGAAAGGGACATAAGATAAGAAATAGTTAATGAAAAATAGCAACCGTTTTTATAGAAAAATAAAAATAAAATTTTACCAATATCGATTTGAAACATTAAAAATTGCGAGGAAAAAGGTGCCGAAAACCCGTTCCACCGCGTTACATGAGGGGGAAAGCATTGATTAATTGTATGTCGGTAACAACGAGATGATGTTGTGAATTCGAACACCCTAATCAACGTTTAGTCGGCAATTCCCAATCCTGTAAGAAAGAAAAAACAATTTTAATGACGATAATATTCAGTCCGCTGTGAGGCTGGCGACTTTTTGATTTGATGCAGTCAGACCTTGGCAGTGTTTCGAAGCGCATCTTCAAACACAATTGAACTGTACGCTGTCCACAAAATATTTTATTTACCCGCGAAGTTTTGTTTAGTGCGTCGCGGCGCGTTTTCGCGCATTATTTTTTTTGCAGTTTATTCAAATACTTAATTGTAATAATAATATCAAGCATGCACGTACCCATTAATTTAATTAATTGATTCAATATTTTTTTTTAATATTATGAATAAATCTTAACTGTTATATATTGTTGGTTTTAATGGTAAGCTTCAAATGTGTGTGTGTTTTATATGGAATATGATTGTATTTATTTAATAATCATACAAATTAACAAACTACATGTACTACAAGTGTATACAGCGGAAATATTATTTTATCTAAACGAAAATTTACAATAAAATTTATTTATTCATGGTTTTCGTGTTATATTTAGGGGGTTTGAGCTTTTTGGTTATTAGGGACCATGGTATCGTTGAATACAATATTATTTTAATTCAAAGAAGTTTTCAAATGACACAATATTATTTTTTTAAGCAATTCACTTTTTATTAAATACAATTACAATTAGTTGTACGAGTGAATATCATTTTTTGTCAGAATTTTCCGAATAACTGAGAAATGTTTTGTAAATAAAATTATGCGATGATTTTGCTGACGCTAATATTTTTTTTAATCAATCGATCACTACTTTTTAACCGAATATCTTTTCAATATAAATCAAGAAAAAACATCATAAATTTAATCCGATTTTTAACGGAATCTTTAAACCAGTGTATCATAAACTTTTTATTTATTTATTCAATTAATATTGCATAAGGTTGACAAATTATAAATTTAAAACTTTTACAATGAAGAAAAAAAAATAGTACAATTTAATATTAAAAGGGCCTCCGAAGTGCTTGATCCGCCACTGTGCGTTGTAATATTCTACACGTGAAGTAATCTCAGTTAATACACATATAGTGTTCTCTCCGTAAAATAAAAATATGAAATCCACCAAAACACCAAATAAAGTCGTGATTGTATTTAAAAGTCCATGAAAAATGTTTTACCATTTTACTAGTTGGCTCACTTTGATATCTGATGATAGGGCGTTCCTTGGTTTCTATACTACCTTTCTAATTTAAGCTCCAAAAATATTTTTTAATTTACAATAGTGAATAAATTTTTCATAAATCGTAAACATACTGCGTTTTGGTTGAGATGCGATTTTTTATTTAAAAAAAATAAAAGGTCGCTGCTTAAGCACGCCACTGGCTCCCTGTTCATTTTTTACAGATAAATTTTATTACAATATAATAATAAGGAATGCTTAACTCAATTTGGATGTGTTGTTAAATTTTATTAATAACACGAATTTTTGTAAATAAGCCACTAAATAATTTGTTTGATATATAGGTGTCGCTGTATACTGTTACACTCAGGGGTGGGCTTTAGGGGGTCGGATGGGCTTTTTTTTTTTTACTAAGGCTGGCGAGCCCTTTGTTAATTTATCAAGAGAAAACAATATTCGCAGATCAAATTTGTATATAACTGCAGTTCTGACTTATATATTATATTTCCTAAGACAGTTTCAGTATACAAAGAACTACACTTTTAGCTATTTAGAGTGATAAGTTTACGGTAAAATGCATATTTTTATATATTATTAAGTTTATTAAGTAACAATCGATTGCTTATTTATGTATTGCATACAATTGCATAGAAGTTATAAAAAAATCTCTTCTTCCCCGGAATACCAAGAATTGCTTTGCGTTTAAGCGATCCCCTTGTTAACGTATTGGCAGCCCACCGCTGGGTATACTCACCCTTAATATGTCCAAGTAGGAGATCATTTGTCTCTTATTGGAAGCGAACAAGATTGAAAGGGAATAAATAATTGATAATAATTATTAAGGATTTATGTTGTGTTTGGTACATAAGCTTGTGCCCCTGATAATCGCGGAAGCCGTGAGACGATCAAAAGTAAAAATTTAGATAAGGCAATGGGGTCTCCCCTATGACATATAATGTCAGCCCCTTAACTGAATTACAATGGCAAAACTTAATGGAATGTAATTTACTACCGACGCCTGGCAGACTTCTATAGATGTATAGTATTCTTATTTTATTTCATAATGGCACGGCCATTCAACAGTGGCCACACTCACTTTGCCACTTATTGGCCCATTGTCAGCCAGTTGTTGCGTGAATGCGATGTGGCACACAAATCATCTCTAATTTATTAAAAAACACTCAAAACACAACGAAAACATTACATTTATAATATTTTCACAACACTAAGATTTCGAGGCCCCAAGCGCGTGCTTCATTTGCTTATAGAATAATCCGCCACTGGAGAGAATATTCTATCCGAAAGACATATATTTTTGTTTCGTTACTAAAACTGTAATTACTTAATTATTATAGAGTAGCCTAACATATACCCTTGAGACATCCACTCCTCTGATCAGACTACATGATTACAATAAACTAAAGAGAAAAAAACAAACACGTTATTTTATTTCTAGAATTATTTTCACAACAACTGTAGAAGTAAAATCCATGTTTCATGTCAAAGAAAAGGTTCAGCAAAATCCTTCTCAATCTATTGTAAATATTTGTTTTGAACAAATCCAGTGATAAATATTATATACGATAACTATACTGATTCATTCGTTATGAAAATTGTTTAAATATGGCAAGCCAATTGGTCCACATCTTTAGGGGTGAATGAATTCCTTGGATTATCAGGTAAAATTCGTCATATTATGTATAGTTAACGTGACCATTTATTTTGCCCCCAAACCGGATATTTAAAAAAATAGATTTCATATATTTTTTTTATCGATCAAAAGTACACACAGTAAATATTTTCTTAGCTTAAAAAATCTTGTTCGAATTTACTTGTATAGTTAACATTACAACAAACTTTGAGTTCCTATGGGGTGCAATTTCGCACTGCAAAACTGTTCACACCTGACGACCGATGGAGTAGGTTTTCAATAAGTTTACATATAAATGCCAACTGTATTATAAAAAATAGAGTATTTACATTAAAATGTATTATTTACAGCGCGCGCGATTCCACGTCTTCGACGACTAGTCAAGATTCCATCGTCAGGATTTTGATTTTGAGCGCTTTTTTTAAATTGTTACTGCGAGTTTTTCACTTTTCAAAAACGGGACATTTTGACGTCCAGAAACTGTGTTCGGGGACACCGGCACACGCCACCTGAAAACGGGACGGCTGGTCACATTATGTATAGTGTCAACGTTTTCAAAATCATATTAAATATTTCATGATTTCATTAGTATTTAAATTATTTTTTCACGCATTATTAACAAAGAACACCAAATTCGAGAATTCGGATAACATTTGAAAATTACAAAACTTCGATAAGCTTACATTCATTCATTATTAAGTTTGTTTTTTGGCGATTTTTTAACAGCACATACGAATTTCTTATGAACTCCAGGTTGGGTTAGAATGAGGACGAAATATGAAAACCGAGCAAATATTTAACATTCTAAGGAATCTGTTTTAACGAATCAAAATTGACTCGTTAAAAGATTTATAAACGTAGCCAATTATTTGTTAGCGAATGAGGGTCCAGTGATTAAAAAGTATTGTCCGAATTCGTGACATTTTATAATCTGGCAGATTACGTTTTACTCTCGTGACCAGACCAGACGAATAAATTTATCGATAATAGCAATACCAGCCAGACATGTTTTAATTTTGAAAATAATTTATATAATAGTCCACCCCTACGTGACTTCCTATTACGATTCAATAGTTTAAATTAAAATACTAAAATAAGCATTTTGGAGAGCTCCTATAGACATCATTTATTTATAATATTAAGTAAATTAACTTTTTTTCTTATTTCTATTCTGAATAAAAAATCAAAATCGCAATGAACTTATTCACTGATCTATGTTTACAACTAGGATATATTTAATGCACATGATCCGAGAGTCAATTTTGACGAAATCTCATTTTTCTCAAATAATATACGGATATCTTCATTATTTTTGGTGAAGCCGTATTTAAAATAAAAACGTTCACTTTTCCAAGTAACTACAACATGAAAATGTGATAGTACTTTTGCCATTTGATTGAATAAATCTGAATTTAATTATTGTATTCTTACACATCACCAGTTTTTAGTTGTTTATAGATTTGTAAAAAATGTAAATTACAAAAAATGGTTTCATTTCTTTTTCAGGTATCTACCAATAGTTACACAATAATAAAAATAGTGTAACAGTAAAATTGTAATTTAAAAAATCTTAATGTGCTAGTGATATGAGATAAAATAAAATGTCATCAAGTTGGCATGTAACTGTCATTTTTATGGTAACTATTTTGTTATTGGACATTATAAATTGTGAATCTGACGAATTTGCGCCATCGGAGTTTAAAAGTGTTCCCACAACTGTGAAGACGTTCGAAAAAGACACTGTTTTGCTGCCATGTTATTTGGAAAATGCTGGTGAGTAATTATTAAAAAAATATTTATTTTCGGTGGTCCTGGTCACCAGAGAAGTTGAAAAAAATTGTTTTTTGTTTGTATCTTCTATGTGTTTACGTTAGCGTAGCATGAAATAATGGCTTTTCAATTCAAATTCAAGGGAGGCAAAGTGCCCACCCCCCAAAATGACATCCTTGGCCCCAGGGCCGGCGCCACCATACAGGCGAAATAAGCAATCGCCTAGGGCGCTAATCATTAGGGGGCGCATAAATTTAGTAATTAAATTATTTTTTATAATCTATTTTAAATCTAATAATAAATAATAATACGTTTTTTTATACGCGTATTTGTTCGTTATAATTATGTATCGTATTATATATACTTCAAAAAAGAGAGGTTGAGTAACAGTTCTCGTAAAAACTTATGTGTTGATATCTTCATTAGGAAGCCATATGATCCACATTGAGAGCGAACATGCATATAAAAAAATATTCCACAGATTGTTAAAAAGGGGGCGCGACAATAACCGCTGCCTAGGGCGCCAAATAACCTCGCACCAGTACTGCTTGGCCCTGATTATTAACCCAGGGGTGGATTTGCGGATATTGTGAATTGTGTTAAATATAACGCCGCACAACTTCAAACTGTATGTACCACAATCAATTTTACATTTGTTTATTATTTTCTCACGTGTGCAAATAAAAATAACTATTAATAATTAAAGGATTGTCGGTTTGAACCGCTAAATCGAAAAGTGAATCTTTTATGTGTCATATTAATTATAAAACACGTAAATGAAATGCATTGTCGAAATCGGGATCCCGATATTTGTGGAGTTTTTTCTACACCGAAATCACAGTTTTGAAAATGCAAAAAACAGGTATTTTTATTATTATTTATTATATTACATACTGACAGCGGTTGGGCTCTATCTAGACTTGTGTATGAAGAGACAGATGCCATGTCATGAGTCACTTTTTAAATGGCATTTAATTGGCTGAAGTAATCTTTCCAAGACGAGAATGAACCTAGGTAAGTTTTATCAGACAAAATCAGGGAAGTTCAATCTCAGGGAAATAATAAACGATTTTTTTATTTTTTTCTAAATCTCAACTATGAAATAATATTGTCAATACTACGAAACAACAAATTTTCCGCACGAAACTTCACCTGATCTATTGAATTTATATTTTGTAAATTTTATATTTTGTTATATATCCATATCCGCTCCCAATGTAGAGCATATTGACTCCTAATGGAGTTTATCTCAACATAAGTGTTTCTACGAGAACTGCTTGTTACTCAGTTTCTCAACTTCTCTTTTTCCAACGAGAGTAGAAATAGAAGGATAAGGCTAGGACAGGACTAGTGGTTAGCTAATCGCTCTCGATACGCCCCGTTAATAGGATAGAATGGGTGTGTGGGAGGAATTCAAGACATCACATACATCCATGCCTTCGAACAGAAATTCATAAATTTATTAAAAGATCAATTTATAAAGCTGTCCGTACTGGGATTCGAACCCGTGACCTCCGTAACCGAAGCCAACGATGTTGACCACTCGACCACACAGGCGGCGATTAATTTTAATAGACGCGCAAATTGTTTTACTAATTTCCACATAATTCTAAAAATTATTTGTAAAAAAATAAATACGCAAAAGCTTACAAACGCACCTTTCATTTGAAATTGAGACCACATTCATTCGCTTAGGCTATATTTTTCAAACATTATATCCGATACTCGATGATGTTTTAAAATAATACAACGTTATTGATTGTTAGTTTAATTGAATGATTTAAAATGTACACAAACAAATTCATATGCATACATACAGTGACATTCCTAGGCTATGTGCCGCCCCTAGGCAGAGCTTAAAAGCGCTTTTACTATTTTTCTATTTTTTTTAAATTAAACTATCTACCGCCTTTAGTGCTGAGATCGATAAATTTCATATTTAAAGAAAAAAAATACGATAAATCAAACTACTGTTTACCCGTCGGTCATAATATTATTACTATTGAAAATGTTTTCTTGGCGGAATTTGTATAAGAAAGACATTGAGGCATCAAATTTATTCAAAACCATGTTCGTGTGTCAAAAATATTTATGTAAAAAAAAACTGCGATCATTTGCCGCTCCCTAAGACTTGCCGCCCGTAGCCAACTGCCTACTCGCCTATGCTCACGGTACGTCCCTGCATACATATATTCTTTCTTATTTAAATACATACCTACATTTAAAAGTTTGAATTTGAGACCTTTTTATATAATACATATCGACTGTGGAAAGGAAAAAGGACGTAACCCTCAGTTTTTCCAAAACAGCTTTTTTCGATAATCACAATGTATACAACTCGACACACGTTCTATCAAATGGATGGAAGTTGAAAATGCCGAACTAGTATCTAAATTTAGCTTTTAAGTTTAAAAAAAGAAAGGCTTGAAAAAATTGTAACCAGGAAAAAAAAGGACATAAAGGTTTTTCTTGAACAATTTATTAAATTAATATTAAGCTAAGTCAATACAAAACCAGTGTATTAATCACCGCACACTTCATGTTATATTTCATAATTTGCTTTTAGCCTAAAATCATCAAAATACGTTTTTTGTGTCTCCTGTAAAATTTGATATGTGTGGGTTACGTCATTTTTCCTTTCCACAGTCGATATAAAAGTGTTAAATAAATACAAATCTATGTATTTATATTCAGAATACTTATACATTTTATTTTATTATTGGTGATTTATTTCTGTAAAAAGTGAAGTTTATATACAGCTGAAATCCCTTCATTCATTGCTATCATTAATTTATTGCGCACAAATCAATAAGAAAAAACTATTACGGTATTTATAAATTGTTTCAGTTAATATTTGTAAAGGATTGGTTGCGCCTGATACGTATTTAATTGTCATTCAGGGGTGAATCAAGTTCAAGCGTAATTACAAGTAGAATCATGCACTTAAAGATATATAAAGAGTTAATTCTTCTTCATTTTTCCTTTCGTGACATTTTCATTCTATTTCTGACATCCTTTAAAAGCAATCAAGTGGCTTCAGGAAACCTCTTAGTTAACAGTTAGACCTTTCAATTGCAGCAAATTAATGCATATTTTCCGTTCCGGTTCGCTAATTAATAATAATAAAAAAATGAAACTGTATTCATCAATGACGATTGCGAAATATTGTTGAAAAATATAACGATATTATTAGAAGAATTTCCGAGCGTTCCAATTCGAGAATTTTTCTATTTGAGCCCTATTTCTCATCAAGTAAAATTTAGCGGTTTGCTGAAAAGAGTTTTCGTTAATAACAACATGAATTGAAATAATTCATATGGTCCGGTTTGGAGTAAATATATGACAACATTATTTATAATTTTTTTAGTGAATTATTAAGTATAGTTGCCACTTCTTTGATTTCAGGAATCGGCTACCACGTACGGTGGCTAAAAGATGGGAAACTAATGGTGGACAGTTCTGATCACTCAATTTTAGCACCAGACCGCGTTCGTCTGTTTGCAAATCATAGTATTCAAGTGCGGGGTCTAGTGCCGAGTGATACTGGAAAATACGTATGCGAGGTATGTGTAATATTTACTTATTAAACTATTTATATTTTGTAACTTCTCCAACTGCATACAGTGGCGATGTATCTTATAAGTGAATGAGGCGCGCGCTAGGGGCTTTCAAATTTTAATATATTTTTTAACGTGGACATTTCTGACGTGTTTATGTTACGCGAAAAACAGGGCCTCCAAATTACAAATAATAAAACAAACGTACAAGAATTTAAAAAATAAACTAAGAAAACATCGATCTTTATTTAGAGTATTTACCTCATTAAAAGATTTGTCCAATGGTACCAAGCTTAAAAGAAATGGCTATTACAAGAATTTGTACATAATGGAATAGACTGATAATTCTTGACCCATACTTAGTTTCGTAAAATCACTACAAACAAAATATACGTTTAATCAAATAGCATTCTGTCAAGAAACCAACCCTTACACAATAACAATTATCAACCCCTATATGTTGTTAAATGTATGTTTTATTAAAACCATTTTTATTTATTTGAAATGTTTTCAATAAATTTTACGATGCGATTGTTTTATCACCGTTCTTATTTAAATTAAAATGATGTACCTATGTATTATATAATAAAACAATAAAACCAATTTAATAAATAAAAAGAAATGTGTAATTGAATTTCCACTATTTTTATTTACATGTAGTCATCTATAAGCAATGTCACATTGTTTTGTATTTTTCTCGATTGTCGTCACTTCGTTAAACGTCGTTTGAGTTTTGTCATGATTTAACCCCCCCGATAAACCTGTAGCTATGGTTTCAAACTTTTTCTGTGGCGATTCTGTGACAAATAGTTCAAAACTAAACATCACCACTTATCATTATCAGTTAGTCATTATCTAGCTATCCCAATTTCAATATAAAAAATGGAATTGTTTTCTTTAAATTTCCGGGACAATTTAGCATTCATCCGGGATTCGGGACAGCGATTACAATTCCGGGACAATCCCAGCCAATCCGGGACGGTTGGCAACCTTACCTGTAACACGTTCAATAGCCACCTAGAAGATTAAAATTTTCGACTTCGATAAACGAAGTAATTTTCCTACAATGTTATTCTTAGACACAATACGACATTGATTAAACAATTAAATTCTACATATTCTACCTATATATTTTTCATGTGCATGTTTTAAAATATTCGATAGAGTTTAAATAAGATGTGAAATCTATTATATTCACATTGAAATATGTACTCATTTATGGTTGGACCATTCTGCCAAACAAAAAGTGTTGCGGAATAATAATGATACATTGATCCACGACTCTAATTCTCCTAAGAAAACAATAAAACTTCATTGACCTGTGTCTGACGAACATGTCGTTACAATTTGCCAACTGCATTTCGTACAATTAATCAATTAAGAGACAAATTAATTTCAATTATTGTGGAAAAAAGGATATCTTATCTCACAAACTCAATTAAATGCAATGGCGGTAGATAAACGCTCTATTGTCATTTAATACCTTTACAGTATTTTTTCGACACACCCTAGGTATATTGATTATTAATGTATGTTATGTATAACAGTGCTTCCCAACCTTTTTCGTTCCACGGCCCTCCTCAATTGTCTTCTCTTTTTCCCCGGATTGTCTCCGTAACTCGTTTTTTTTTTGGCTCGCCGACGAATTCGAAATCCTCAATTTGCTATACTTTTTCCATATTGCTATACGAATCCAATTTCTCGATCCCGCATTCCCACGGTGGCCCCCTTAAGAAATTCCGCAGCCCCCAATATGGGAAGCACCGTTTTGACCGTTTTGACCGTTTTGACCGTCTTAAATTTGTAGATATTTGTACTTTCTACTGAATTTCGTGGCCCCCGCGAGAAATCCTACGGCCCCCCGAGGGGCCGCGGCCCAGAGGTTGGGAAGCACTGATGTAGAATATATATTATATTAAATGATAGTAAGAATAAGCTAATGAGTCTGGAATATGAAATATGGTTCACCTTAATCACTTTTCTCCACATATCTTCTATACAATGTTGTATGCTATCGAATGATATTTAAAATCGAAAACAATTTGCCTCTTTTTAAATTATCGATCTGTGCGGTACGCACCCTACGTGACAATTTTTCCATGTCTATAAAGCGGTATTATAAATCGTTATTAAAGTGTTTTGCGGATTAAAAACAACTTAATGCCAATTATTATAATAAACACCAGTTCAAAGTTGAAGGCCATATGAAATAAAAACATTAAAAAAACGCAAAAAAAAAACGACTACTTTCTGCGATCAATACAATTAATAAGTATATTTATTAAAATATATAACAAATACATTTTCAAATATATTTGAGGAGCTTTGGATAAAAAATGACAGTTTTGATTATAAGGTCATAGTTGGTCCCTTAATTGCATGCAAACTACGAGGTTTTTACTGACGTTAAAAATTAAATTCAGTCTTGAATTAGTATTTCAATATTAAAGCCAAATTTCATTTTTCTTAAATTGAATTTGGGCGTATGTGATTACTCCTCATTTAAACGTCAAGGCTTTTATTCGTCGACAATTGGCAGGGGTGATTCCGAAATAGGCAAATGGTGGTAAAGAAAGTATATAATCTTGAAAAATGTACTAAATTGTCATTTTCTGATGTAGTCCAAATTGTTAAATCACCCAACCCACTTTATGCAGCGTTGAAGAACAAGAGCACCATCTATGATGTCATATAAGTACTTCTTCCTTAATAAACTAATAGTTTTGTTTGCTTTTTAATTGACGCCCCTCATACTAAAAATTGTCTGTAAATAGTGCTCCAAATGTGAAAAACAAACTTTCAATTAACTGCTTGTTATTATTAAACATACAAAATTTGTGAAAACTTAATAGCAGAAACGTTTTTCTTATAAACATATAACATGAACTTAATGTTTAATTATAACTTAATACTGGTTACGACAGGGCTAAAGGCAGGGGTGGGTTGGAGGGGGCTCGGAGGGGCTCGCGCGAGCCCTTTTTTAGATTTTACCACGGCCGGCGAGCCCCTTGTTAAATTAATAGAAAACAATATTCTCAGATCAAACTAGTACATAACTGCAATTTCTGACATATACTATCTACGACAGCTTCCAGTATACACAGTAGTACATTTTTAGCCATTTACATTGATTAGTTTATGTTAAACTGCATATTTTTGCTTATTTTAAGTAACAATCGTTTGCTTATTTAAAAGTATTGCAGATAATTGCATATGACTGATAAATTACTTTGATATTGAGCGAGCCCTTGTTAGCGTATTGGCAGCCCATCGCTGACTAAAGGCAATATCGTAGGAAGAGGTCCTGCCGCCCGGGTTGGTCCTTGAATTTATCGCCCCCAATATTTCCTCTATTTTTGTTTTTAATCACTTCTATTTCTTAACTATGATCAAGAAGTTTTTACCAGAAGTGGCTTAATTTTTTTCATGTATAAATATAATTTTTCGAAAAATACTGTATTTTTTTTTGAAAATGCCACCCACAAAAATTTCCGCCCCTGCTGCACCTACCTTGCTACGACACTGGCTGAAGGACTTATTGCAAACTTAAATGTACAAAATATTTAAACGTCGAAATCTTTTCATTTTGAAGGTAATCCGAGCTGAACCATGGGCCCCAATCCAGCAGGTGCACGCCATTGAAGTTCTTCGTAAGTATCTTCCCTTTTTTACATGTATTTTAACATTAATTGCAATGATCTCAATTATTCATTTTGTCAGGCTTAATTTTAATAATTTTTCCTTAATTCTTCGCACTTGAATTAGTTAATTTCTTTGATTTCTAGACCCACCAAGTGTTGTAGGGATCCCGGAGATCGGAATAGTGGAAGTACGTTTAGGGGATGAAGTGGATATTGCGTGCAAAGCAAGTGGAACACCACAGCCAGCCATAACGTGGCTCAGTAAGGTATACTAGAAGATTCGGTAGTCATAAAAAATAACAATGGCTTATTTTTATAATTATAAACATTAAATAAATTTGTCATAGCCAAAGAATATTTGCTTATAGCAGTATTTAATCTTGAGAAAAAAATAATTATGAACATAAAAATATATTTTAGGGAGAACCAATGGAGCTATTAGACTATCGTCAAAGATTAAGGTTCAAAGCAACAAATCGCCATCTTGCCGGTAATTACGAATGTATCGCAACCAATGGAGTTGGGGAACCAGCAAGAGCTAGTATCCAGGTCATAATAATGCGTAAGCTTTTTTATTTAATTTTATATTATATTACATTACATTACATGACATTATTTTATATGGTATATATTTTATAGTGTACATTATAGTAGTCCTAGCATAAAAGTATGCTTTTATGGGGAGAGTAACAGTAAAATAATACTGGAGCTAATGGAAAAAATACTGGAGAAAAAAAACCATGTCCATAACCAGCTGATCAAACAGATAGTGGGAAGATAAGAGGGGTTGTTCACCAGGACTCCTAAATATAAGGGGGCTCAGTTTAGATTTGATAGTTTAATTTATTATTATAGTCTATTATGAATAAAATTAGCCAGTGCTAGCTAAAGTGCGCATTACTGACCAGGATTTGAAAAAAAAAGGTATATGACAGAAAAAATCGGGCATGCTTTTTATTGTTTTAAGCAGGGCTGTGTGTGTGTTTTTGAAAAACACATTTAACTTTTCCGGTTCTAAGCTCAAGAAATGCGACCCCAATACCCACATTTTCTTAAATATCTATTTTAATATGGGTGATACAATGTTTATAATTAAGGTATTCTTATATCATAGTTTTTTGGACCTTTTGTAGTTTATATAAATACGCGATAACACAATGCGATAACGAGATAAGCGCCCGCTTATCAGCGATCGTTCGTAAGATAACTAGGCTGAACGCGTCAGTTGCAAATACATATTTGTACTGAAATGATGTCTTTTTTACGTGCAACTTAAAATATGATTATTTATTAAAAAACCACAGATTTTTATAAAAAAAAATATATGAGGAGTGATGCAGAGAGATATTTTAAAGCCCTTAGACTATTTTTTTTTGAAATTCATAAGAATAAGGCCAGTAATGAGGAAACCACTGGGGTCCCTAAACGACCCCCATCGGCAGAAAAGTATTTTTCTAGTCTCCGAGCCGCGAGAGTTAATGATGTGTATTCAAACAATATAGTCCAAAGTGTTGACATTGCATGCTTGGCTGAATAAAGATGATCTGATGGTATACATATATGTATATAAGTTAAAATGAAATTATTGAAAAATTTCTTCGGAGTCGGAATCGTCTTTTTTTTCCACGACTCCACAGCCCTGGTTTTATGTATTATGTTAACTACCGTTTACATATTATGTAGAAGATAACCGTTAACGTATTTAAAAATTGAAAATACAGTAAGCTGTAGAAAAATTTTCAATGGACATGTATTGCCATTGCTGTATTAGCTATTACCAGCTTTTTCGCAACTTTTAAACAATGCATATTACGGGGAGCATTTTTTTATTAATAGAAGGGGAATTAATTAAACTGTTTTCAGACCCACCAGAAGTCATCTCGGAGACACCTTGGGTCCATACAACACTCGGTCATCGCGCCCAGCTGGAGTGCCAGGTAGTAGCCAGCCCGCATGCAAAGGTCCACTGGTTTCGTGGACCTGCACCAGTGTTAATGAGTTCTAGAATAGTTTCTCATGTGGTCAACGATAAATATATTCTGCTATTTAGAAATGTGAGGCTGGAAGATCTCGGTGTTTATACATGTAAAGCGGAGAATAGAATTGGAATGGCAGAAACACGAATGCATCTCAGTGGTAAAGATATTTACAATTGCTTATTCAGATAATCAATTCATAAATGTTTTGAATGTTTTATGTGTCATTTATGATAATTGAGTTAATGAGAACATTATCGTTGGGTTTTATTTTGTTAAAACTTTTTATTATTTCAGGAGTTGCCAATATTGCCATATTCAAAACAGACCCTACTAAAAATCATCCAACTCCAACAAGTTTCAGTCTAATTTGGGAGGTGGATAGTTATTCCCCAATTATAGGTAAATAAAAACTTATGCACAATAAATACCAATTTGAAAGTGATGATAATATCATCAGTTCGAAGCAAGAAGTTACTAAAATGTATTTCATAAGAATAGCACAATCTTGTTAATGATGTCTTTTAATCCGGTATGTGCATGAAATACAACATAATACAAGTTTATATTGAGACAAATAGGACTTTTAACGTAGGTCAGTTTTGATCAAATTGTCAATTAATAACTTCTTGCAGCAAGCCGACGATATGCTAGTTGTATATTAAATAAAATCAATTTTATTTTTCTATTTGTATCAAAAATTAAATCATTGACGAATACTTTTGGACAAGGATTTGAAAAAGGATTATGCGAGTGGGTACTTGTGTAGAATCAGTTTCGACGTATGACAATACAGCGGCATATTCAAAAATGCAAAAAAATACATTCTTTCCAGAGTCAAAACTAACATATGATAGTATAATTATTTCAATTTAAATAATAATTTTGTCATTTCACAGTAATTCGTTGAAAATTTTGCAGAATATAATCTATGGTTCAGACCTTACAAACCAAAACCCCCACAGAAGGAAGGAGTGTTCATGAAAGAAAAAGATGATACATGGACAAAGATGACAATCCCTGGAGAAAATACAGATGGTAAATTATTTAGTATATTTTTTTTTTTTTTTTTTTATTCCATGTTCGCTCCCAATATGGAGCATATGGACTCCTAATGGAGTTTATCTCAACAGAATTTTTTCTACGAGAACTGCTTGTTACTCAGTTGCTCAACCTCTCTTTTTCCAAAGAGAGTAGGAATAGAAGGAAAGGGCAAGGACAGGACTAGTGGTTAGCTAATCGCTCTCTATACGCCCCGTTCATAGGATAGGATGGATAGGAGGGGGGAATTCAAGACATCACATACATCCATGCCTTTGAACAGAAATTCATAAATCAATTGAAAAATCAATTTATAAAACTGCCCGTACCGGGATTCGAACCCGTGCCCTCCGTAGCGGTAGCCAACGATGTTGACCACTCGACTTTAGTATATTGCTGTTTATATAATGTTCCCATTAAATGTACCAAATATTTTATTGATAGTATACTTTTTATTGATTCCAGGACCAATGCACACAGCTAGTTATGTTTTGAAAGGACTGACACCTTCAACTGTTTATGAAACCCAGATAACATCAAGAAATCGGTAATTTTTAGTATATTAATACACTCTCAAGGTAAAATCGAATCATGATGGAGTAAAATTTCTCTTATTTGGATAGAATTTAATAGAAATTCTTCATAAATAAATTTAAAATACAGTCAAACTTGGTTATTACGATCACGGAAATAGTGAGATCTCGGAAGTAATGAGGAAACATTCGTTGACATTTTAGTTTATGATTTTCTCCATACTCGTCTAGCTACTCTTCGGGCATACCGAGTAAAATTATCGCCAAAATTTTATTTTTTTATGATAAAATGGATGACGCACAAAGTGTACTTGTTAACTTCTGGGCTTCCTACAGAAAGTGATATTGTGGAAGCTGTGCTCAACAAAGACAATGACAGTGATGATGATGATGATGTGGCCAGTGAATGAGAAATTGAGAAATCCAAACCAGTGACGACTACCTCAAGAGACATTAGGACAAGCTAGTCGAATTTTTTGAACAGAGCACCGAGACCACTCAAAATCTTTTAATGGGTTGAGTGCTTTGAAGGGAAATTTAAGAACAATGAGAGTAAAAACAATGAAACAAGCATCAATTTTAAATTCTATAAGAAAATTGGATTGACAGAAAAATGTAATATGTGTGTAACGGGTGTGTAAATAAATTCTATATAATAAATTTTGTGTTATGTGACCACTCCAGATACTTCATGTGATGGGTATGTTCGTAAGCATTTATAAATACATATTCTCTGTTATAATAAGTAATGCTTATAACGAGCAAATTCATATGGTCCCATCTTCCTTCTAATAACCAAGTTCGACTGTATACATTTATCAAATTAAATATTGCAGCAGCTTTCTTGAGAATGGTATTTCAAATGAATTTATTTTCAGATTTGGTTGGAGTAAGCCTTCAACTATTTTACATTTTGCAACAAGCAGTGGCGGTAAGTTTATATCCATGACAATATATCAGTTTCCAAAAATGATAACTACATTACTTGTATGGTTTTTCTCAATATCCATATCATTTTGGTAAATTTTTGTAGTGATGGATGAAACGAGGCCAACGGATGTGTCAAATCACTTACCAGTACTCGAAGACGATTATTCAGAATCTGAACAAAGAAAGAACACCACAGAGCTGCTAGCGACGATGATCCTTGGATCGATGGAAACCAACAATATATCTCCAGCCGCTCAAAATAACGCAGCAAATAATTTTATTTCATCTATGGCAGTCGTAATGATATGTATATTTTACTCCAGTCATTTATGAAGGAAATTTTCATGAAATATTGTGTAAGAGATTATATTTTTGTAAAAAATAAATAAGATAACCAAACGTTTTTTTTTACTTTTTATTATTCAATAAGTTGATAGTCAATTTAACTTTGGGAATGGGAAATTTTATTAATTACTATATGTACTCGTGGTCCAAGCTCATCTATAGTTTGTCTTCAATCTCTGCTAATATAGAACCCCATTTAAAACACAGGCGTAGGCTAATAATTTGTCATATGCTGGAGCTGCTCATTACTTTTTAAGTGTGGTACTTACTCTTTTCCATTACTTTGAACAAATTCACTTTTAATACAAGTTATTATTCCAATTATTGTGACATTGATTTTAATAGTCCCAACTAGGACCTCCAAATCCAGGATCCTGTCCAATTTTGTGATCTTGGGATCGCGACCGTGCCAATCCGAGATAGAGAAATTTTTAGCAAATCCTGAAAATTTATACAATTTTGGATTTGGAAGAGTTCAAAAAAAAAGAGTCACGGTGATATTTTGGGCAAATTCGTTAATTCGGTACAAAAAGACTCCGGGATTGGATACCCTAGTCCCAACATATAGAATGGCAAAGTTATCAACTTAAGTATTTAGCCGCAAATATTTAAAAAAGATGTCATTTGATTGGATGTGTAGTGTTATGTATGAACACATTTAAATTTAATATTGTAAAGAATAAAACGAAACTTTATTATTTTTATTACAATTAATTTAATAGTAAATATATTTCAATACAATGTTATCGATCAATTTTAATACATTCGTTTTCAATTAATTTCCTATAAGCCCTTTTCTCAACAAGATTTCAAACAAAAGGTATATTTTAAAACAGTTAAAAATGATAACAAAATACGTAATTTTATAAATGACAATATTTACAGTAGTTCTTTGAATTAACAGAAGTGTTCAAGATGCCCAAGCATGTGATGAATTATTTTTTTTATTAATTTAAGAATTGACTTGACATCTAATTCTTGTATAACTAAATTCATTGAATATTTTTCCCGATTACTTTGACATTTTTAGATAATGTCGCCTTTATCTTTATACACAATATTAAAAAAAAAAACAACAGTAATTTATTATGCAACACAACATGGTTTATTTTAGATTGTGGTTAACTTTGACATTATTATGAAATTTCACCTTTAATTGAGAAAAATTCTTTAACACAATAATATTTTTAAAAAATAACACAAAAACATAGTTTATATTGATAACTGTGTGATTCATTTTGTTAAATAAAGATTATATAACATATTTTGTTTCAAAACTTAGTTACTTTTACTGACATTGATGCACTCTCCTCTCCTCCACCCTAAATTAAAGGTATATGATTAATGTGTGGTAATTAACATAATTTCTTTTTCTTTGACCGTGTCCTTTTCCTGTGTAGGGAATAAGGACACCCAGCTGCACCTCTATCATCTGCCAATTTTCCCTTTACATAACAGTTTCTCCGCATCCTCTGTTTCCACCAAATACATCATACGAACACTTAACGGTTGTCAGGATGCTGGAATACAACCGGTTAGAAGAGTCAAGTGGGGCGAGGTCGTCCGGAGGCAACCGTGACATACTTTTACAGAAAAAAAACTATTGTTTTGCGCTTTAAATTTTTTAAATTGCCGAGTATATTGTTGTAGCCTATAAAACCAGATAATTTCTTGATAAATCATGTGATCAACCAACAAAATGTTAACAAACATAAATGTCAAAGTAAATCTAAGTTAACAAAAAAAATATTTTTGTTAGTATTGTTTAGTCAAAATAGTAGTTAGTAATACAGTGAGGCGATACTTATTATTTGCAGGTGTGGTTGAAATTTTTTTTCCAATAATCAGTAAACGGATGACTGATAATAGATAGAAAAAATATTTTCAAGGTTTTAATCAAAATTAGATTTTAAAAACTATCATGATTAAAAAATGCATTGAAAAAAATCATATGAATAGGGACATGTGACCTCGAATCTTCTCAATAAGATTAGTCTGGATTTATAGACTCGCAGAAACAAAATGAAATGAAATAAATCTAAATCATTGGAATGAACAGCTGCTCGCCTAGCAGAATAATAATAATTTATTTTTAGATTTAGTGATCGCTACAATTATTAAAAATAAAAAACTTAAACTTGCAAAAATAATATCATATATCATCCTTCAATATTCTAACAATGAAAATATGTTCGTAACAATAAAATAATGAAGATATGAAAGTGATACAAATCTATTAAATTTTATTAGATTTCGAAATTAACTAATAAATATAGCTCTATATGTGAATTTAATGATTTTCAATACAATCAAAACTATTATATGATGAAAAGTCAAGACGGAGAATCGGTTTTTAGAATTCTCGTAGCTGACTCGACTTATAGTTATATCAAGATTTCATAATTTAAACATAAATATCCTCATTGTAAAAACAATACTCATAAATACGATTTTTTTATTCGTGAACACATTATCACAAGTATTATTACATATCATATAAAATTATTATCTAGTTCCGAAGTTTAAGTAGATGTCTAAAATTCTATATATTTCATAAGAACACAATTATTACATAAACTATAAACGAATAAAACTTGAAATCAGATTGCACAATATATACTAAGGTTACTCAATCAAATCATACATAAGATATACAAACAAACTTCACGCGGTTAGCTACAAAAATAAGCTAATGAAATTAAATCAATGCGCTTACGAAACTGAGGGATTTCACATTCACTGATATTGATTTACATGCAAATTTACATTAGATATTGCATACTTTATCTATCAACGGACGTCTAATTATTCCTATTGTTATCGGTGATGAAAAAAAATTGATCATCGCAGATGACTAGGTTTAAAACCGATAGGCAAATTGTTATTTTTTTTAATCGACTATTATTTTTGTCATCCTAAGCACCAATAGAGTAATATTTCGACCAAGCCACAGGTGAAAAAAAAGCGAGGAATTAATTACACCGAGAATTGACAGTTTGTGATTGAAAATAATTATTAGTAATTCAAATCTACGCGAGTCGTACTTTATATTTTTTTTAATTATCAGAAGAAACAGTAAAATGATTTTTAAGCTGCAAACAATGAATTCCAATAGCCGATACTGATTTCACTCGAGAGTTTTAATGAAAAACAAAGTTTTAATCGAATTCACAAAATTGGAGTTTCATTTTCAACTCTCCAACTGAAGCACAATCTTCTTACAATGTGAGGTGCCAGCGCAAAAACCAAATGTTAGAGCGTCGTTTAGTGCTCGGGAAGTTTTAGTTCCAAGTTCTGATAATGACAATAATAATATATTTTTCAATTTATGTTAGGGATATTGGACTTGTTGCTGCCGTCGAGTGATTTAAAAATTAAAAATATCTGGCGCATAAAAGTAAGCCAAAACGTCGTTTCCTTATTTATCTTTTATCAAATCTGTTCTGAAAAAGTATGATGGATTTTCAACACTACAATTTTGCAAAACAAAATTAAAATATTCTGAATAATATCTATCAATCCACATGCAATAATGAGTACAGACAAGAAATATGACTTATTTCAGTAAGGATATTTAAATGTATATTTTTATACGGAATCCAATAAATTTTCAGCATGTTTTCTTATGAAAAATGATTCACACTATAAAGATCACTTTACTTCTATTCTTGTTGACAATAATCAAATATATAACTGATCGTCCAACAAAACACAAATAAAACGGGTGCCAGTGATGTACTGACACCCATTTTATTCAAATATTGATGAAGTCTGTGCAGTGAAATATATTACGGTAATATGTATAGTCAATAATTGAATCCTCTGTGACAGAGTTGATATATTTGGCAGTAATTGTAGCAAAGAGAGCGTTTCAGTCAATTTCGATTTTTAGGAAACATTTTTCTACTTAACTTTATTTTTTAAGGAAAACACTACAATTTTAATGAGGTTAAATTTAACGCACTCAGAAAAATGTTTAACACTGTAAATCCGAAGTCAGTTAGCTACACAATTATTTTGACAGCTCAATCTTGATAGTACACTATAACTAAAGGCAATAGAAATCTACAAAAATTGCTATTATTGTATAGTTTTTTTTTCACAAGTGATCCTGAAGGAAAGAGAGAAGAGTAGTCTCATAATGCGTGCTTGATTCTAAGTGTCGAAGCGAATGCCTCTCGTTCGGGTAGACCTGAAGACGATACGGTTTACCGGCTCGGACTAACGCTTCGATCAGCTGCTGCGTGTGGACGAAATGAACATTTTCATCTTGGAGACCGTGGATTAATAGCAAACGATTTTGTCTGTAATTAAATAAAGCACAATAAATTTAAAACACCTGAACTATCTACCATTGATCATAATATTAACAATGGATATTGAAAATTACTGTAGCCACTTTCCTATTAGTTCTAATATTTCACTAATCTACTATTTTTAAGAGGCATTTTTTAGGTTACACGTAAAACACAGAGTTTAAAATACACCATATGATTTAGATAAACCTAAGCATCTCGTTCAACGTTTATTAAATCAAAAAAAAAATATGTTGAGCATTATCATCAACCAATTTAAATAATGTAGAGCAAAGAATAATCAAACTGTGGGATCTTCCCAAAACTTTATGTTTCATTTTGTTAACCTTATGTTTACAGACATATTTTTCAAAATGCTCAACTGCGCGTATTGTATATTGAAAATGTATACTAACTCATCAGGAAATTTGTCAGCGTGCATAAGTACGCTGCTATTTGCATAGCCCTCTGGATTACGATGCGGCAAGTCCATATATCGTTCCGTGTACGCAGTGTCATACATTTCCCAAGACGTCACCGGCGCGCATGCCACGCAAACTTTAAAAAGAGAAGGATGATGTGCCAGTCCCATCAAGGAGAGGTAGCCGCCTGTGTAGACAATACAAGTAACAAATAAATTCAAGGATTGAAAAATTCTTTTATCAAACTTAAAGGATGCCAAAAAATACTCTTGTTTATTTTATGATTTATCTCAGTAGATAACAACCTACAGCAATGTTTCTTAACCGGTGGTCCGCAAAGATATCTGCAGTTCAAAAATAGTTAGTATCCATTTTTAAAAGCTTGTCCGCAAAACATTTTTTGATTTTTTTGTGGTCCGCGGATGTAAAAAGGTTAAGAAACATTGACTTAAAGTACCTAGTGATTTTTTTCCTAATATATATATATTAATAGCTTAATTAGTTTTCAGTGACATACGGAGTGTCTTTAGAGTTTACTAAACAACAAAAAATATGAAACTGTGTATATAAGTTGACGATTGCTTGTTTATTTTCTTTACTAACCATAACTCCATCCATGTATAGCTACCCTGGTGAGATCAATGCATCCGGTCTTGTCAGCCAACCATTCCAAGACTTCTATCTGTAAGCATTTAAAGGGTAAATATTTTCATTTTTAAAAAATATTTTAAAAATCAACCCAACATAATGAAATTTGTCTGACTTGGTCTTGGAGTTCCACAGAGCCCATGCGACATCGAATACTGCTTTCAAATTTAATACCGCGGTGTTTGGATCCTCTCGAATCGATGCAGACCACGCAATAACCTCTCGAAGCAAGCATGTGCATTCGGAGGTGTCTTAAGCTCTGTAAAATAAATGTTTAAGAAGGTGGAATTAAAATACCCATAAGCTCAGGAAAAAAGTGGTGTTATATTGTACGAGTGCAGTTATTGAAAATTAAAAGAATATATTCTTTTGAATATATTACTGAATTATAAAAGGTAGAGATGAAATTCAATCGTCCATTGTAAATATATTTTTGTAAAATTAGCAAACATGTAACGTTTTAACATGTATACCTTGAAAGTATTAGTCACAGTCTGAACACCGGGTCCTCCGTATACATGGAGAACCGTCGGGGCAGGGCAATTAGGCCCGGCACCGGACGGTCGGAAAAGCATGGCGTGGACTTCTTCTCCCGTGCCACCATCTAACCGCATGCTGTACAACTCCGGCGTGTAGAGGTCTGCCGGAGTGCTTTCTGTCATCATTGGATCATCGAGAGATCGCGGTCCACGCAACGGACGAACTGATCGCATCGCTCTCCTTTCTATAATTAGATTTTAACTGTGAGACCATCAGCAGAGAACTAATCTTTGAACTGTAAAAACCGAGAGATTCACCAATTTTCATATTAGCTCTATTTCAGGAGCATATAAAAAAAGTTGTAACTTTAGAGAATTTAGAATATATAGGTACCAGTAATGTGGATTATTCAAAAAACGCGATAGAAATGAAACAAGTACATTATACAGAAATTTCACTAAAAACCGGAAAAGCTGGATTTTCGCAAAGGTTCAATGTTTGTCTCACAAGGCTATGATTGCTAGAAGAGACTTCATGTAAAAACAATATAGTCTTCAACCAACACTCCAAAGATGTGACATTCATAGAGTATTCTTTCAGTGTTTCTAAACCTTCTTGCACCTGCAGACCACTGAAAATAGGAGAAATGTGTCGCAAACCACTGACGCAGGAATAAAAAAATGTTGGCAGTGCTCGGGTGGTTAAAAGTTAATAAAAAAAATGTTTTTTGCATTTTCTATTTCAAAACTAAGAATGTCATTTTGATTTATGAGTTTTTTTAAATATCAGAATAAGTATAGAGCAATACTCAAAAATATCAAAACAGATAGACATAACCTCAACGAACAGAGCAACAACTCATTTTTGGTTTTTGAACAAATTCCATTGGTAATTGAAATCAGAAATCCAATAATTTAATGACAAAAAAACAAGCAGCAGAAATGTCGAACTTTAGGCATAGGAGTTAACTACTTGCAAACCACAGAAAATGTCAGCAAACCGCCGGTCGAGAAACACTCCTAACTAGATATTCACTCACCGAAAGCTGGCCGATGCCCAACAGGATACGGCTGCCCTCTTAAGTTCTTTTTATCATAATCCATGTATTCTCTAGGCTCCGTAATTGTCAAGGCTTCCCAATCCACTAACTTTACACCCCAAAGCGGTTTGCCAGTGATAATGTGGCCAACGGTATCAGTGGCGTTCGGGTTTTGATCTGCGTGCTGAACAGCTGCCGTGCTACAGATCGTTTGCGTATGTACATTTGAATAGGAAGCCATTACGCATTCGCCCATCTGAAAATTAGTATGTTATAATGTAAAAATCATGTTTTGATCAATTCACTTTTACGCTATGATAAAAGGTGTGCAAATATTACAAATCAAATAATGCAAGTACTTTCGACATTTTGTAAAAATAAAATCAATTCACCTCGTCCATGTCAATGTTGTACGAGTAGCCTGGATTTGTCAAGAGAATTGGTTCTTGCCCGATATAATCTTTATACGAGGCGCAATAAAGATGCCTTTCCAGTGGAGTCTCTTTTAAGCCCATAAAGAATACGATACCTCTTTTTTCGTGCACCTGATCCGATGACAAAAAAAAAATCATTAAATTATATAAATGAATTGCCATTTAATTTTATAGACTGAGCAAAACATTACCGATCTTAATTATTATTATTATTACGACAAATTAGAATAAAAGTGTTTTTAATGTGTCCAATGAGTTTAAATATGTGATGAAATAATATAAAATATGCAGGGTATAAAATATTTTTACTTCAATTAAAACATTTTAAATTAATGCTACAATCAGTGTAATCAACTGAAAGAAAATCTGAAATAATACATACATACAAGCAAAAGATAACAGACAGTATACTAAATTATTGAATGCCGACAGCATATCTGGTTATTGTTAGTAACTGATGGAAATGACATGAATTTGACTAAGTGACGCAATCTATTTGAGTTGTGAAAACCATCCAGTCTTACCCATATTTTCTTTCCTACAATTTCCCAATTGCCATGTGTGATGGCCTGTTTTGATATGATATTTGGGCCAAAAGCATTCTCCACACCTGGTGAGTAAGAAAAAATCTGGATAAAATTCACTGATAAACTAAATGGGCATATTTTTTCTTCAAATAAGTTTGAATAAATGATGGACAATATTCCAATGGAGGAAACCAGGGGTCCGTAGTAACCTTATTACTGTAACTGACACATTCGGGGTTAAAGATAATAGTGGCTGGCGCACCATGTTTCTAAAATAACAAGGTGTGTTACATTTAATATGTTATTACTTACTTAACTACAGAGTTTTGAATTAAACATTTTTCGCAAAGTACAATGTTTATATATTTATAATTTCAATAGACAATATTACTAAAAAAAGTCTTCAAGATAGAATTTGAGATTTTCCATTCTTTAAGACTTTATGCATTGTTTAACACGCATGACAATGAGTCCACAAACGCAAATCCACCCGCGGGGACAGGGTTAAGAACCCCTGGAGTAAACAAACATACACGTTTCGCAATATAGTCAACGTGGGGCATTCATTTAAGTGACTTTTAGCCATCTAGTTGATGGACATTACAAACTGCATAATTATAAATTTCGCCTTTCATATTGATTTTGACTAAAACGTAGAATAACTCAATACTCAAGAGTCAACTTTTAAGCAGACCAAAAAAAACACTTAAAAATGTGCAGAAAATGATTTTTATATACTGAATGTATTCACATTTAATGTGCATAAGTTTATTTTGCTCGTATTAAAAGAAAATGTTGCATAGATGAACAATGTGACACCAACTGGAGATGGATTCATATTCCATGTGGAAAAATTAATAGCTCCGGCAAGTAGCTCCGAATAGTAGTAGTAGTGACATATATGCTACAATAGCATATATGTCATTTTTTAATTTTAAGGATTAAACGCATTTTTGTTTTCACACAGATATATTTGTTATAATTTACCATCTGTATTACTGACTGGTCCGTTCAAAGCAGCCATAACGAGATACAAGTGAAGAAATCCAGACTCTTCCGATGCCCAAATAAAGGATATTCTTGATTTATCACTTTCGTTTGGTAAGAAATGAAGAATGTCGTGAACATTTACCCACGCATCAGAATGCTCACTGACTATTACCTGCGGAGTAATAAATAAATACAATACGGAAGAATTAGAGATTGTAAAAAAATTATATCATGCTATATACCTGAGAAACATTTTTAACCAACATTATTAACATTAGAGATGAGTTTTTTTTTCAATATTTTTTTTTAAAGCCATATTGGATTCATATAACTAATCTAAATAATCATAAAGGCGTTTTATAGAATCACTGTGTGACCGTACAGTCACGCTCGTACTTATATGCCTCTTGTAATATTTCCACCAATTTGAATCCTTGTGTTGAAACTTTCATTTATTTTTCAATCAATTTTTGTTCAAGATAAACTGCGTTTTTTAAATTTCCTTCCACCTATCCAATCCACAAATAATAAAATATGCTATACCTGAACAGGAGCGCATTCTTTCCGCCTCGTATTTGACGAGGTTGACATACTAGTATCAATATTGGGAGCCGAATCATATCGAAACGGCTCACTAAAGTATGACAGTGGAATCAGAACTAACTCTAATCGCTGCTGTCTCCTGTCTAAGATTTGGCACCATGCACTGCAAACAGACACAAAAGTAACATGAGCAATAAAACATCCCTATAGCCGTCGTTGAAAAATCAAACAATTTGCAATAATATACGTGTTGTAGTATTGTCAACGTTTCAGTAATTAATACTCACTATTGCCCGCAAGGTGTCCATCCTATTCTCGGTATATACTCGCACCATGGGAAAATTTCTTCCAAAGGTTTCTTAAGATCAAACCAACGCGGACTAGATACCTCTGGCAGACTGTTCGATACTGCTGATGCATCTGAAGTTAAATAATGATTATTTTATAGTTAAGTAAATACATCAGAATGCAAAAAAGTTTTATTGAAAAATAATGTCCCTAAACATAAGAATCAATGTGCAATTTTTTCTTCAAAATTCAAAAATTCTCAGATATTATATAACACTGCTTGCACTCTTTTAACAGAATATTTTTTTAAAGATTCAGGGGAGACTTTGTGGAAATTTGTTTTTATTAAACAAGTAATCGAATTCTTATTAAAAACTTACTATCTATGCATTTATCTCTTGTGTCGTATTTAGTGGTCCGTGATTTGGCTGATGTACTTTCAGTAGATTCCGGACTAGCTGTGAACTCCAGAAGACGTATAGTGGAACGCGCATTGGCACTGCCGGCCCGTGGGAACCTACAATATTTACAAATGCCCCAATAAAAACAATTGTTTAACACTGCTACCTATTTTTACAAAGCATAGATAAAAATGATATGTTTGAAAGATAGACTTCTGTCAACGTAAAGCAAGCTACTATGACTGGGATACAAAGTGAATGCGCGAACAAAGGCTAGATCTTGAATCGAATTCACGATGCACAGTTAGCGCCGTCGCGCAGTTCTTAATTGAATGTTGCCATTAGACGGATGAAGGGGCTAATGCAATTTTTTAAACCATTATCGAATATATATTATTATCATGTAACAACAAACAAATCAAAACAATAAGAAACTACACGAAATTCAAATTTGGCACGGTATGAAAATACTATGTATGTATTTCTAAGATTTTAGAACATGCGCAGTATCTACAATTACTGATTGACACATTTAACTGTCTCGTTGAGAATCATACCTGTTCAGTTTTTTATACATATATTTTAAAAATAATAAATAATCAATTTCCCTACAAATATGTTCAACCTACAGGAAGATAAATTAGGATTTGTCATTTTCAAAAATAAAAAAAGGATTATCACCTAAACTCTTCAGTTTCACTTTCGGGATTACTGTAAGATGGTAGACTACATATTTTGACTGCGCTTTCATCAACTTCTTCATATAATATTCTATAGACATCATCTGAAAATAATAAATAATTTGTTAGTGATTTGTACTCTATAAAACAATGATCTACACCAGGCGGAACCTGCGGCCTTAAGGCCGCCTGCGGCTTATTGGCTACTCTGGTGCGGCCTTCTGGTCAATTCTGTAAGTTTATGTAAATTTGTAAATTCCTGACATATTCTTACTGTAAAGACCTGTTTCCAACCAAATATTCCCTAGGCAATGTTTACTACGGCCTTATGTCGAATCAGAAAAATGAATGCGGCCTTTAGAGAAGAAAACTTTCCCCCCCCCTGATCTACAGGCTACATTATACACTAATAAATATTCTTTTAATGTTAAGCGCTATGAAATGAGTCTAGCCACATTGAAAATGAATATTATGAAAATTATACAAACCTTTTTGTAATGGCTGCCACCAATATCCAGTGTACCGGTTGAATTCTTCTTGCATCACATACGATGGCATGCCAGCTTGTCTAGGATCATCGACTAGTCTGGAAGAAGAGCGGTGTTTTAGTGTGGTTAACATAGTGTGTCGACAGCTGAGTACTGAATATAAAATACATCAATAACAGTAAATAGTATCTAATGCTAACATCCGGTTGGACTTATCGAGTGGTAACGATTTAGGATTTTCATGGTGAATGAAAGGATATTTTTATTTTATTTTAACCTAGCCTAATTTTCATAAACGAGGAGTAGAACAAGTGGCTGCATAGAAATTAGTCATCTCTTACCGTAACACTTGGCGGAAAGGCATTAAATTCAACAAAAAAAAACGCTTTTATACTAATTTCACATTTATGATCAGGAACAGTTTTGCTCATCATGAGCATCAATAACTTTTAATTTATAGTAAGTGACCTCTCTAACATAATTGTTCTTTAACTGGATGGCTTCCACAGACGAGATATCTCGTCAATTCTTTCTCGTTTTCTACGGCAGCCAAAAGGCTAATGCGATTTAATACTAGTATCATTCATTTGTAAGAGGTATAAAACATTTTAATATAAGTCAATTTAGTGTCATTTATTCCTATTTTGTATCTTTATTTGTAATTAATTTCATATTTCTATTGCCAATTGTTTTTTACATCCTTAATAGTTTTACTTGGTTTAATGTACATTCTTATCAGTTGAAAATGCTTGTGATGAGTGAAACCGGTCCTTATCATATTAAATAAATGTGGAATTAATACAAAGGTGTGTTCTATTTTTTAAATGTATCAAAATACCACCATCTAAAACACTCCATTGTCGGTAAACAAAAGCTTAAAATCTATTGAAAATGTTATTTTTATTTTAATTTCTACATTTTAATCATTACAGCTAACATCCAGATATTTTATATATGTATAATGCTGAAAATAATTGATTGGTAATATACCTAGAGTTCCCTTTACAGGCATATGTCAATCTAATGGGCTCCTTTGAGACAACGCCAGCTGCAGCAATCATGGTCATGTGTATCTCCTGCATCATTCCTGCTAACCATAGGTCTCCGCCGGCATGATGGCAAACAAGTTGGCTTCTCTTTGGGCTCATTGAAGCATTACAATGATGCACTGGCTGAGTGGTCTCGCGAGAAACCTCAGGCCCTCTGTCGCTGCCACCGAGTGCTAAAGCTCGCTGAAAATGTTATTATTTGTATTGTACGTTTATTATTTGTTAAATCAGAAATAATTTTTAACTTCTTGATTAATTAAAAAAAAAATATCTGATGATATCCAATCACCTGTGATATTAATGTTTTTGCCAAAAGATGCAGTAATGCACTGTATTTTTATTAAAATGAGTATGTTTTCAATTTATTGATTTTTTTTTTTTGGATATCAAATTTATGGAGCTTCAAGTACCAGGACGCGCCAGCGTCAAGGTTCTTCCAGTCTCCTTCATCGATAAAGATTTTGAAAAATTGTAAATTGCATCCCCTTACCGTCGTTCGCAGACGGAAGGGCGCGATCACTACAGAGATAAGAAGTTCACGGGAACTCCATATGCATTATTTTGCAAATCACATTCCATATGCTTCCTCCATACTATATCCGTACATGTACACACACATGCGGATACATACATACACACATACAGTATACAAATTGTTTTTAAACAAAGAGAGTCATTTTCGTGATGCTAAGTTCGTTTCAATTGATAGTGAACATAAACTTATTCCGTGATAGGCAATAAAAAAAAAACTTACGCCATATTCAGAATACATCAGATAAATCACACCGGACATTGTAAACATCATCGTTCCATCAATGGGGTGCATATGAAATGATGTTATCGGTCCCCAGATGGGCCCTCGATAGTTTGGTAATATCCGCACTCCATCCGTGGGCATTCCAATTGCTGATTTGTGAAAGTGAATGTTTTTTTCATCTGAGTCTTCGCATGGTTTCCTTCAAATTATAATATCTATGGTTTAAAACAGGTATGGGCAACCTTTCTTAGGCCTGGTGCCAAATTATCATTCAGACTCCGAGTCAAGGGCCGGACCAAATTATTAACGTTGCTAGCCTCGTTTTTTTTTTTTTAGCTCACCTTGAAATTTGAAATACTCGATTTGGTATACTATTTCCCCAGATTATCTCCGAAACACGTTTTTTTTTTAAATGGCTCTGCGGGCCAGAGGTTGCCCATATGTGGTTTAAAAACTCAGTTTAGCAATGATTCTAAAATTCTTCAAATTCGCATACACAATTCGTAGGCTTAAGGTCACAAGAGCGATATACAATGGGTGGCTGTGATTGTAATAATTTAAAAAAAATCGATAGTTTTTTTTTCATAATTTTATCAAAAAAAACTTAGTACTCTTGAAAAGCACCTAGGCATTAGAGGCATAAAACATGATGTTCATACAGTATATAAAAAGGCATCAATTATAATACACAATCAAATATAGAATACACAATTAAACTACTTAATGCTATAATGAACCATGTTTATCTTATTGTGAAAATTTAATTAAAAAACAGTTGAAAATCAATGGCTGCCAAAACTACAGCTTGCTCTGTTCGAATGAAGGTTATAATGGTATAACATGTGTAGACAAGACATCTATTGAAACAATATGAAGAGTAAATAGTTATCCTTACCAAGCTCCGTCTCCCCAATGGTTGTTGGTGCTACTCCTTAGCCTTTCTATATATCTTACATGCCCAACACTAGTTTCACACATACTGTGCAAGAAAAAAACCCTCATGCAGTTCAACATATTTGCGCAGACTTCATTTTTGAACACAAATTGGCGAGCTGTTGAGCTGGTGATTCGCGCTACCTGATAACGCAGCCCGTTAACGGAGGCTTTTAATTCTGTCCATGAACATTTTCTGCGCTTGGGAACACCATCTGCCATTGTTTGATCACTATCACTTTCATCTCCAGCAATTGTATCCATCGCTAACTTATGGTTTCTTCCTCTTCTATGCACTGTACTGTAAAACGAAATAGTAATAAGCAATATCCATATTATATGTATCAAATTTAAATAGAGGAATCCAAGTACATTTAGATTTTACTGCCAACTATTCTATATACATGTACTACTTAATAATACTTTGGCGTATTTGTAAAACGGTCATTGGATATATCAATGGCCTAGTTCCATAGAACGATAAGTCAAAATTTGATGTTTTGAGTTATATCAACCATTATATTCAAATACCTCTTTTTTATAGCTCCATACAAGTACAACTAGAAAAAAATTACTAGTTTTCTCTCGGTTGGCAGATGTTTTCATATTGAAATAGATAAATATAAACAATTTTCTCTCATGTTACATGTAAATACAACTCGAAATATCATTTAATGGTTTTGTCAACATTTCGATATTCAATAAATTTGAATTGAATTGAGATTAATGACTAAATGATATACTAAAAAGATGAGACAAATAATAATTATCTCTTTTTTACATCTCAGTTTAGATGTGTCAAAATTTTGGTGAGCCATATCTCAAAACTACCAATTATTAGTTGTAGCACTATGGAACTTATCCATCAATGTGGCCATTGTCCAAGCATTTCATTTATCACTTTTAGGGTATTCACTGTCAATACTTGGTAGAAAGGCATTATATTCATAAAAACAATATTTCTTTGTAGAAAATTCCTTGTAGTTATTTTACCTATTCCTTGTAGTTAACATAGGCTAATGTAAAGGGTAAAGTAAAGGAGAACTTGCAAATATAATTTGATCATTCAACAGATCTGAATCAGGTAAGAATTTAAATCTGTTTATATCCAGAATTTCCTGTTTGTCTAATTTTACTGACTTGTTATTTAAATGTAGAACTTTAAAATTTCTACCAATATCGAAAGTGTGGTTGTTTTGAAACAGATGGTTTCCAAATGAAGAAAGGATTTAAATTTAAATTTGTATAAATAGCACTGTTTATATATTTTTCTTATCAGTTGATAATGCTCGCAATGAGCGAAACCAGTCCTGACGTAATTAATAAAGTGGAATGAAGTACAAAGGAATATTGTTTTCATTTCATTTATGTATAGATCTTATGTAAATATAATAATGTACAGTAAACTTTCAATTATCCGTGCATGAATTCAATTTGATTTATTGATCACATTGATTTACAGCTCAAAAAATGTTTTCAGACATATCTTATTACTTTAAGTGGAAAATTATAGCATTTTGTGCAAGGGGAACGTCTCAGTGCTACACCGCTAATAAATCTCGTATCAAATTTAAAGAATATTTTGTTTCTAACAAAAAACAAAATTAAACTTTTTGTTCAATCAGAAAGCATATAAAATATACAAACATCGTCTCCCTCTTACGGCAGATAACCTCATACTAATTAAAATAAAGACATTATTACAAGAAATCTAAATTTTAAATAGTCTCTAGAAACCTACATTTCTCATGTCACAGATGAGCGGTTATAAGTACTGTCAAGAGACAAATGGTAGCATATACATATGAAGCAAAGATAAATAAATCTTTAAAATCACTACAACCTACACATGCAAGTTGAAATATTGTATTCACAGAAATTAAAATCACTAACCTATAACGCACCGAACTAAATTAGTAGCACTCAACTTTAAATGTGCCGTATCCTCGGTCTTCAAATATGCGATACATACATCGCGGATTTTCGTTTTAACTTCATGAAAATTTATTTTATAGCGCCCAAATTAGGCATTCGCGATTTAATATAAATGTAAGTTAATATTATACAATAAAGTGCTATAATATTGTACAATTTTTATTTTTATCGGTGCAATTGACAGCGATTCAATCTCTTCATTGTCATTTGACATCGACCATAGACTAACGATGTCGACATTATTATTGTAGATACATAGTAACGATATGTTATTGCTCCGTTATATTGTATGAATCGAGATAATAATAAAAGTAGATACTTATACCTTGCATGCTGAATTAATAATAATAAATTGTGATGAATGTACATTATTATGATTCAGTCTGAAATGACACCGATTATACCGAAAATAGTTTGTTTTAATAAAATATGCGGTGCTACTTTACTAGCTTACAATTGCTTTTTCATACATAACCCACATTTTTAAAAAATATTATCATCAATGAACTGTGCAATTATCAATTTTAATAAACTATAATATCTATACAGGGCTTTAATAAACTCATATAAATATTACGAGCTTAACCTTGAAAGGTTAATCGTTGATGTTTTTATTTGAAAGTTGCCGTCTGTTTTTACTATAATATACCTACATTGTATGGTAATTTGGTAAATCGTCGAGTATTATATTACAGATAGCTTGGAAAAAATAATTTTAAAGTCTGGTAGTACTAAATTCCCAGACCATTGACAAAAATGTGTCATCACGGTAAACAAATTATTGCATGACGACCTAAGATATTTCTAGTGGGTCAGTTTTGTACCGACGGAACTCGGCACGCCTTTTTTAAAAATATTTAAATCTTGTGTTTTATCGACGACCTTAGCCAGTCGTTCAAGTAAACGGTATCAAAATACAGAAAATAAACCACTATGACACATATGCCAGTATATAATCCGGTAAGTAAAAAAATATTCCAGTAATTAAACCTGCTTTGACATTGAATATTCACCGATAATGCAACTTAATCGATAATCTTCGCTACGTGAAACGCCAAATCTCTCAGATTATTTTTAATAATCCAATTCAGATACTTCTCTCTGCCAGAAATATCTGAATCGGTAATATTAGTATTTAAACGAGACATCGCGAACAAAATTTAACCCGGGATTTTCATCGTGAAGAGATTACAGTAGTCACGTGTATATATTAAGATCGGTAAATTTGTCTAATAGCGTGTCATTTTAGTATAAAAACTTCGACATCGCATATAAAATGTTTCGGCTTCGTTCCATTGTCCACATCTCCTTAACAAATCAAACATTGAATTTATTCCCAAAATGCACAGCAGGTATTTGTCATATTTTAAAGATATTTATTTTCATACTAAAATATTTTTCGTATTTCGCATAATTTATCAGTGATCTTCATATTAATGTGTGATTTTAACGCGATTTTCAAGTCCTTAAAAATAGATTTTAAATCATGGCGTTGTTTTTAGCCTACATTGTAAAGTTTTTCGCTGAAATAATCCATGACTGGCTATAAGACAAATTTACCTTAAGATCTTACAGGGAGCATCTCGGCCACCAAAATTTTACCGCTAATCTGCTGCAATTTATGTGTCATCAATTTGTTAACCCACATTTAGTGTAATTGGGGGAGTGAATCTCATACAAAATTAGGGATTTGGTTTTTTCCGCAAAAAATGCAAAGCTGAAATTTCCCTTCACTAAGTGATAAAATGCAAAGCCCGCCAAAATCTAACACATACGCTAGCCAACATTTGACTGTATGCACCGCACAGACGACCGTCTCGTAGCAACGACAATGGAATGCAACCATTCAATTGGGGGATTTGCGGCGAATATTTCAAGCCAGCGCGTAATTTGGGGTAGTGTAATTGGAGGTTCTACTGTAAAATAAAAATTCATTTTTTCATTTCTAATGAAATATTTACTTCCTCGATAGGCGTACTTACATTATTTTTTATACTATTTTATTATTAATGTATTCATCTCAGTAGTCATATGGCAGCGGCAGATATAAAAAGTAGTAATATTGGGTTAATGCAAAAGTTTGTTGAATTTCTTTATTAACCCTCTGAACAGTATTGCCTAAGTGCACTATTTGTGTCATGGTGCCTGCATGCGGATTGTCCGCGTGTACAGTCAATTGTATGATGGTTGGCATTACTGATAAAAAAAGTAATTATCGAATTCAAACTATTTTAGCTACAAACGAAATCCAGTGTACATGTTGACCTTATCATTAGGAACATACTTATTATATATGCATTTGTATTACATTTTGGGAAAAATTCTTCCCCATCCAATTAATCATGATTTGTTATCAGTTCACTAGAAATTCCCACATACGCTGTTAGGCAAGTGTGTCTATTTTTGTATAAATTGGAATTCTTATCAAATAACATGAGTCCTAAATACTTGTAATAATTCCTTCTTTATCCATATTTAGTTTTTACTGGCTATACATGCGCTGTGCCAATGCACTCAGGCTCGTGCAGACAAAATTTACTTCGCTTGGATAGGGATCCGCTCCCAATGTCTGTATCACAATAAAATGTTATAGTAAAGCCTGTAGTGCAGACGACCTGCATTCGGGTTGTGGATGGAGTCGGCATGGCACAAAAAGTTTATTTACAGGCACAGCAGAATTGTTTCATCTATTATTAATTGCTGTTATCATAATTTCATTGAATCATTACTTTAGATATAAATACTAAACATATCAGTGATATTTGGCAGTCTTATTATTTTTATTATTTGTTTCAAATGAACAAAGGAAATCTGTAAAAAGTTCATATTTGTAAACAAATCTGAACCCATGTTTTAAGAATTGAAAAATTTCATTTTAGTTTAATTCTCTTCCTGAAATCAACGTCAGATATATAAACGCAATAAAAATCTAGGCTCGAATTGGAAGTAATAGCTTCCAGAATATTATTTCCAAGTATCGAAGAATTTTTTCATTCATTTACTACTCATTTTTATTAATAGATTGAATAAATTGATTTTCATTTGAGCCTTTGAATACTTTGAATATTTTTTATATTAATTGTATTAATATCTATGATTTTGACTTATGTTTTTTTAGCCTGTCCCTTACCTAGGCATGATCCCGGGTGGGATGTCTCCAGGGAAGATGATCAGAGTTCAAGGCACTACTCCGCCACACGCTGAAAGGTACTTTTGATATTATCATTTTCCTAAAATAGTTAATTTCAATTAATACACTAGCCAGGGTGGGTAACCTTTTCTTCTCTAAAGGCCGCATTCATTTTACTGATTCGACATAAGGCCGCAGTAAACATTGACTAGGGAATCTTTGGTCGGAAACAGGAATTTACGGTCAGAATATGTCAGGAATTTACGAATTTACTGAATTGGCCAAAAGGCTGCAGGTTCCCCACGCCTGCACTAGCCGAATCACTTATTCCAAAGAAAAAATGAAGTATTCTCGAAGTCATCAACTACATTTTGCAGGTTTGCTGTCAACATTCAATGTGGTCCTGGTGTCAACCCGCGAGATGACATTGCTATACACATCAATGTTCGCTTTCCTGAACAATGCGTTGTCAGGAACCACCTTCAAAGCATGCAGTGGGGCAATGAGGACACTCAAGGTGGATTACCATTAGCTCCAGGAAGTCAATTTCAATTGTTGGTGCTGTGTGAGTCGCACGCTTTTAAGGTAGGCAGTATTCTTGTTCTCTTCTTCCATTTTAAAATTGTTTTCAAGTAGAAAGAAATAACCACATGGGAAATTAATGTTTTCGATATTATTCGATAACTTTGTGGAAATTATGATAACTTTGTTATTCCACGGATTGTGTTACAAATTGTAGCACGTGTTTCGCCTTGTTGAGAAGCATCTTCAGACCAACTATCGTCGTTTATGAATATAGTAAACATTGATTCCAGTGGCACTCCTTGATTTTACCCCCCCCCCCACATTTTCTACAAAAATATTTAGTGGTAGATTGAAGATATTTTTTTCAAAAAAGTTCCATATGGCGAATTAGTAAAGTTTATTCATTCTGATTAATTTGATGAGTATGTATGCATTTTATTGTTTATATCGAAAATTTTTGATTTTTTTTAATGTGAAAAAATCCTCCCGTTGGGGGCAACGGGCTTACAGCTCGTATTGTCTAAACGATATTTCGAAAAATCAGTTTGTCAACAATTTAAAGATCTTTTATGAGTTTAAAAATGAGGCAAGCTGCGATGGCATTGTTATACACTCAATATGTATAATGATAAAATAAAAATATGCAAATCTTGACATATAAAATTCATCCTTGCAATATTTCAATATGATATATTTTTTGGAATGATTTGTAACGATCTGCCAATTGTGTGTAGCTAAGCATTTTTTTTTTTATTATTAAAAATTTAAAATCAGTGTATCTTCAGATGTACGTTCGTATATTAGCGACAAAAAACAAAAAATTGGCAATAAATTATCCGGAATGTAAAATTCTTCTGTAACAGCAATGGTTGAACTGTTAAAATTAAATATTTATTGAATTCGTCTTCGATTTAATTAGTTTATATCTTTATTGATTTAATCAAGAATATAATGATTTTAATAGTATTGATGCACTATTTTATAGTTGGCGGTGAATGGTAATCATTTCTGTGAGTTCATGCACAGACTTCCATTCCAAAATGCATCTTACATAACCATCGATGGGGATGTGTCGGTGTCGATGATTAACTTTGAGGGCGGAACTGATATGGGATTCCAGGTAAGAATATGTTCATATAAAATTTTGTTAATATAGGTTTTTTCAGATAATTATACTAAATAAATATAACATTCATGCACCAATATTTCTCTAAAAAATTACCACATTTCGAAATTGTATAGTACTTAACACTTTTTGTATTCTGTTTCTTTTTATCAGGGGCATATACTTAGGGTGTGCAAGGTGTGCGGAGCACAACCCGAATATACACCTGCAAAATCTAGAACACAAAGCGATATATTTAAAGTATATTTATTGGGCTGTAGTAGGTATACCGTATTTGCAAAGGCGAGCATTGTGCCCAGCCGCACGACCTGCCTTCCCATACAACTGCATACGTACATCTGTACGCGTAGCGTGGAGTGAATATTTTTGTACGCAACTTGAACATCGAAAGGTGACCTGTTACGTTTCAGCACACACGCAGTGGCGGCCGATCAATGTGGCATTGGGTTAATGAAAAATATGTATATATGATATTTGCCCCTTATGACCCTTGCTGGAACACACTTATCTGTGCATATATACCGCTGTGTGTTGATTTGGTGTTCAATTTTTGTTACATAGCAAGGACCTCCATCATACAATGCAGCAATGTCTCAGGGCCCTCCAAACATGGGCATGATGGGAGGCTCTCCCATGGGAATGATGGGTACTGTTCCTATGGGCGGTCAACAGATGGCAAACCCGCCCTCTTATGGCGCTCCGCCGCCCTACCCTCAACAACAGCAACATCCAAGTGAGCATGAACACTACAAATTTTCTTTTTCATAAAATTTCTAGTTTTGGTTTTAAAAGTGATGAATGAGTGTTAATAAAAATAGATCATTGAAATATTATCAATTATTTTGATCTCTGTTTAGAGGTCAGAATACTTTAAAAAATTTAGATAAAAATATTCTTGGAAGAGATCTATAAACCATGTCCGAGATACAATGAAACAAAAATGTGCAATACACCTTCCACAAATTTTATAACAATGAAAAACTGGTTTCACTTATCTGGTTAGTATTTTCAACCAAATCAGTATGTAGTCGAAATTGTGTACTGGCCGACTGAAATAGCCCAGTTTTCAAATACAAGTCTGAAATTTGTATTGTATTGGAATAAAATGAGCCATAACTCAAAAAAGTAGATTTTTATGTAGAAACCAAAAACTTATCTGTCAATAAGTGTATGATACATATATATAATAATAATTCAATTTATTTTTATTTATTTCTTCATAATGATTGTAAGAGTAATATGACAAGGCCCTTGTTTCATATATGTTTGGGTACTTTGTAAAAAATGGTAATTTAAATTTTTAAAAATAACTTATTTAACACCACAATTTTCTATATTATTATATAGAAAATTGATATATTTTACTTTGGGTGTCTTCACAGAAACTATTACATTTGAATTGTATTTATTTAAGAGTTTCACAGTGCTATCCAGGAGTTAAATAGTAAACATAAAATTATGAATTTGAATTGTCTGAATTCTGTACTCTTCCATTAATCTTGTCGGTTTCGACCCTGGTTTCGCCTTTCGGCATCTTCAGACTTTTCAAATACACAAATGTTTTTGAACTGAATTATGAATATTTATTTTCATTCTTGGTACACTCAACTAATGCTTTTTTGGCTTACGACTATTGAAGTTGCAGTATTTGTTTCATTAGATCTCTTATTATCTTTTGGCTAAGTATTAATGGTAGACTACAATCTCAAAATAGAATTGATAATTCCAGTCAATAACAGTGTGAGCTTTGTTGTGTCTGTGACAGGTAAAGTATTATGACTACATTAATGCCATGACACTAGCGCTCTAGCGCTATACCATCTGTTGCTGGATTCTCTGCCTCTAGTATTGTTTAATAAATTTTCTATATTACTAAATTAATATCATATTTTTATCTATTTTTCAGAGAATATTTCATATTCTGTTTTTAATTCATAATTTCGAATGCTGATTAAGTCAATCGTAAAACTGCAATAAAGTTATGGTTGTTATCAATTTATTTTTTATGTTTTTAATATTGTATTAAATTCGCATTTGAAAAAACAGAAACTGGTGGCATTGAAGTTCATTTACAATCTGTGATAATTTAATATTATTATTGTATTTTTAACATTTCATTAAGTTGTCAGCCTGCTATCATGCTTGAGCTTCGAAAACAAATGGCATTTACTAATCATTGCATTTCTATTTAATTTTGTTTTCCAAATTTTTTGAGAATTAATGATGATACGATCTTACTCTAACTCTGATCTTAATCTTACCGCAACCAGATCATTGAGGTAAGGTTACACATGTTGAGATAAAAAGTAGAGTAAATAACACATTACGTGAAACTAAGTAAAAGTTACAAAGATAAATTTGAATGATCATAGTCTTCAGAGCAGTTAAATACAGTACAAAAACATTACAGTTAGGACCAATGTTCCTTCTAAGCTGCGGACGTTGTAACAGTCTGTAAACCCTCGTGCACCCATCATGGTTTGGCGCACATTCCAATACAATTATTCAAATAATATATTTTTTAAATTGGAATTATCATAATTAGAGAAAATAAATAAAAAAAATTAACACTAATACGAATACAATAAGAATTGAATCATACCTATTATTATTAGAACAAGAAATAGATTTAGATGAAGTGTGTATAATAGAATTAGTTGTACGGAAATGATTGTAAGTATGTAAAGCAAAACAAAACAAAAATTCATATCAAATATGTCATATTTGATGTGACAAATATTTTGCAAAAAAATTGAAATTCTGACGCTCATTTGTTGGATTGGCCTGCTCAGCCTTTGAATTTTCCGCGCAGCTAACTTCTCGTTTTAGAGGGAACATTGATGAGGACTATCCGTAAGTCAGTGAACTCTTGAATGTTAAAGTGTCTACAATATCCTAACTGATTACTTTCAACTTCTACCAGCATATAAAATAGTAATTTGACTTGTTTGTGACGTAAGTAAGGTTTCTTGTCCCACCCTCTCCGCCAAATCGAATCCTAGCAGGCTTAGTTGTGCAGCTTTGTTTGTAATTCAATAAATCGATATGTGATATTTTTGAGCATTCACTTGGGCAGGTATATCGCAGTAGCCTTCCTTTTCAAAAGAAGATAGCATTAAAAATATGATCTGAATATTATAAATGTGTGGATATACTGCCATGAAATACTGCATCACGCTAAGTTTTTGTATGGCAGCCTTTTAAATAATAAATTAAATCGAATTGCAAACAATTATTTTGATTTTCGAATCACGTGACAAAAATTCAAGGGGAATATAACCAACTGGAGATCAAGTTGAGGATGAAAAACATCACAAAAACACACGCTTAACATGTCTCAAATATTTGATAACAATTAGCGCTCGATATTGAAGTTGTCAGGACTTTAGCCTGCACCTTCTGATTGCTTAGCGGAGCATTTACAGCTGGACCACAAGGCCAACTGGTGAAAATGAATACTTACATGTTTAAATGATGTAAAATAATATCACTGACATATAAAAAGTATATATATATTAAGTGCTTAACTAGTTTGACTGTTGTGAACAAATGTTTTTATTGTCAAAAATTTGCTTTCCAGTTTGAAGTTCTATTATAAAATTGTACATACATAATAGGTTATTATTGTATATCTTTAATATTCTTCCGCATGGATTGTTCCCACTAATCCAGTTAGTATTCTTCTACCAATATTTATTGAGTTGGCATTCACAGTCTTACAGTTCTGCAGTGTATTAAATTTTATTACATATACAAATTTATCATATCTATTTATTTTTGAAATTTCATAGGGATAAATTCATCCACCACTTTCAATGTATTTACTTGGTACCAAAATAATAAATACAACCTTGTGCATACTCAATATTTTCCATGTGTATTTTGTTCACCTGCTGTAGGACAACAAATAAACATGAGACATCTTAAAGGTAAACCACTTATCAAATTTATGACCCGTATGCGGTTAATTCATTAATAATCAAACAATTTAACTTAGTTTTATACAAGTGCCAACTCATTAATATCAATCAAAAACGTAACAATGTTTTTCTACAATTTTGGTATTTGAATGAATGTAGTTTTTATCACAAACATGTTGAAATGGTTTTTATATTAATAAGAGTTTTCTCATTAACAAGTTATTTTTGTTAGCTGGTTTTATGCAGCAACCCGCGGCATACAGCTATGCGCCCGCCCCGCTTATGGGATTTCAACAACCGACACAGGTATTCATGAAAACCCGCAGAAACAATACAAGAATGAAACAAATATTGTGGTATCGTTATCGGGAATAGGGTTCAATGTTTAAATTGGGAAAATGTGTCAAAGATTAAATTATCATATAATTGTAATAACATTGTCTTTTTTGTTACTATAGTTTAGATTAATTATAACTTTTTGAACTTGACAAGTTTCCTGAATGCATAGCATACATCTCCCACATCCACAACTGCTAAGTTAACAACGCGCATCCTCACAAATGGCGTTATGTTTTTCTCTATATTTTTTAAACCGTGCAAATTCTTAGGCTTTATATCACTCAATTGCATAGAAACATTCCTAAATGTTGCAATGTCTGTTTTAAAATGTCATGCACTTTTGCTGTTTGTTTGTGGCAATCCATTTTTAGTAAATAAATCAAAGATACAACATACTTCATTGTAGATGTCTTCCTTAAAAGATATGGATACAAATTCTTACCATTCTCAGGGTGACATACATTCATAAAAGTAACGCTCCGTTACCTTATGTTTGGTCTCGTACAGTTTTCTATTATAACATAATGCTCGCTTCTTACATACAGATGCTTTGAAGCAATGCCACCTGAGGAATTCCTCTCCAGTCTGCATCACCTTGGTCGTTAAATACAATTATATTAAAACCTTAATTCACTAACAATGTGTTGTAAATAGGAAAAGAAATAGTATACGGCTTAAAATTTAAAAGTTCATCTATGTGCTATTCACTTCATCTGAGCTCGAAGGGCTTAACGTATTGCATGTTCCTATAATATCCATTTATGTCTATTACTCAAACATCAAAGCTATTATTGGTTTCATTATCATATTTTATAAAAGTCTTCCGTATACAAATTCTTATATTCAATAACATTAAATAAATGTAAGATATTACATTTATTGAATGTTATTATATATATCACGCTTTCTTATTTTATCAATAAATAATATTTAAGATAAATATTACACGATAATTTGAAAATAGACAGGAATACTCAGTGTGCAGAGAAGTCGTGTATTAAAGAGTCCGTGTACCATTTTTACTTGACTCATTTGTACTAATTTCACATGAATTTACTATGATCCAGTCCTGATTTAGTGTTTATTGGCAGTGAACACCATAAAAGTGATTGCCTCATTTTCTAATTATCGTGATATATATAATGTCTATATGTTCCTGTTTCTTAATAATAAATATAGTCCAACATATACACAAATTATAAAATGACTTGTATTGCTTTACTGATATGTGAAATATTTTTTCGTTGTAATTATGTTTTCTATTGTTAGTATATAGATAATAAAAAAAAATGTAGCTTGTGCATTAGATTGAAAAAAAGCTAACTGCATTAATTTATTTGTTAATGGTTTCAGATGCCCCCTTTTGGTAGTGGAGTACACCCGATGAACGTAGGAGTTCCACCAATGGCACCAGTAGAAGTACGTCGTGTTTAATATTTATTGAATGTGAAACAATTCTTTCACATATTTGTTTATTTTTATTAATTTTGTTTGCATTTTTATTTTTTTAGTATAAGAAAGAATCCAGCATGGGAATGAAGGCATTAAAATATGGTCTACCTTTAGCAGGCGTCGGTTTGGGAGCCTACGCTCTCGGAGGAGGTTTCTCAAAGTCTTCAGATTCAGACAGTGATTCCGATTTCTTGGGATGAAATAAGAACGTGTACTTTCAATATCTCTGCTGAGCCTTCAAAAGATAACAATTTACCAACTTCATTGATTTGCATTTCATTAAAGACATTCGTGTATTGTTTGGATAAACAATTACGGTCATGTTTTTATTATTACTGAACGCATCCTCGCAGCAAACTGAAATTTTCTGATTTTTATCTTTTGATGGAAAGTTAGAATGAATACGAGAAATATTTATCTGTGATCTCGTATTAACTGTCAAATCATGTCTGAATTTTTATTCATAAAAATATATTATCCCAAGGATTGTACTTGGAACAATTTATTTTGCATTGTACTGTATATTTTCAATGTAATAGCAAGTTTGACAGTTCTTTCATTACCTCGGAATAAATATGGTGGTGGAATTCCTCTTGAAGTTTTGATCCGAATTTCGCATGGCCACCGAGATAGTTAAATTTATTCTTTTCACGCAAATCTTTGGGCAAATCACGGCGTTTTAAAAATAAATAAAAAACAAATTTAACTTTCTGAAATGTGGGCGAACCTCCTGTTGCACGCAAGTCTGTACCAATTGCCTTACTGTACAATACCATTTATAAAGTTATATTGCATTTTTTGTAAATATATATTATCGATCTTAAAATTCTTTTCTTTATAATTAGTATAAGGTGATAAACTCGAAAGCGGAAACGGCGGTATAACTTCAACCTCACAATTTAGAATACAAGATGTTTTCAAATTCATAATTTTCTGATTAAAACTTATTAACAACCTTACACCCTTCAAATTATTCACATGTATAAGCATAATTACATTTTAATTGTAAGCTGTTGAATGAGTTAGAAAGTTAATATTAAAATTACTTTTTGGGTAAAAACAGATTTTGGAGTTGAAATATGCGTATCTTATCTAAATTTTTATTCTCATTTTTTACCGGTGAATCATTCAAAATGAATAAACAATAATTAAACTTATTTGTCTTATAAGTACACATATTATTTCTTTCTTTCGTTGCATAGTGTGAAAAATTAATAAACGCTTTTCCTTTCCCCTTATTTGATAAAGCTTTGAATGTTATCGTGATTTAATATACTTTTATAATTAGTCAGGGGGAAAATAGGTATATGTTAAGTGAATATATTTTTACTAAGTTGTGCAGCTTATTGCGAAAATTGTAAGCTCAAAATTTCACGATTCAGGTGCCTATAATTAAAATTATTGTTCTTAACCATGAAATAGATGTATGAATCTCTACAAATGTGTTTCCGTAGTGTAATTAATTACCCTTAATTTCCCATTTTTCAAAGATGATTTCCATTAATTTCTATACATTATTTTTGCAATACGAATATTTTCAACACAATTCTGTAATTCAATTTAACTGGGATTCTAGCAACTTATCATTCATAAAAATGATTTATTGAGCTTAAAATCCTTAAACATCTTATAAAACCTTGCGCACAGTTGTCTTGGGTTTGAAAATATATTATTGCAAATCATCCATACATATTATTTATTTTCTTTTTGATTTAATATTTCAAAGATTTAGACCATCTTGTATGTACGATATAACTTAGCAATAGTAAATCATGCCTCCTATTTCAATATGTATAATGAAAAATAATAAAAATATATATATGATTGTTGAAAAATAATGTTTTATTTTATGAATCACTTTTATTTTTTCATAACAATGTCTTTTAATGTGAATCATACATCATTTCAAAACCAGCTCTGTTACAATTTCAAATCTCAAGAAGTCGTTTTCATTTATTTTATATATAAATTAATTCGTAACGTGTAATTTCCAAAGTAATATATGTTCACTGTCATTAAACATAGACAAATAAGTTTTAAGTTATAGTTAAAAACCCTAAAATTCAAAATAGAGTGAGTGGTGTATATGTTACACCGAATCGGTGAAATTGCCTATTTCACGGAGTCGGCAGAAATTTTGCTGAATGCGTGAATTCGGCAAGCCCGTTGCCTATTGCACGCATTCGGTAATATTTCTGCCGACTGAGTGAATTCGCCAGGGTGTATAATTATTGTCTATGGTCAGTGTATAAATTCTTTAACTGTCAACATGACAGTTGAAAAAATAATTTTGACACAGAAGTCAAATTTAGCTTGGCTGTAATATTGTCATTATTGTTTTTGATTGTGAATGCAGAATGATGACGCGTTTTGAAAAGATTATTTCTATACCATGTTCCAACCATTTTTCACGAACTAACTAAAAGGGCCAATCTTCATATTATTAATAACGCTCAATGCGGATCTTGCCGTGGAATTCGCCTAATGATAACGGTATTTTGAATAGCACATTTTCGAAATGTCGTTCTATCCAATGAGAGCGGATTATTTTAAGCCGCGCGTGAATGTTCTGATATCTTCCCGTTTGAAAAATCGATATTTCTTGGTGTAGAGCTGAAGTATTCTATCACCATGGATCATAATATTCGAAAATTTTCGAATAATCAAAGATTTTAATTCGATTATCGAAATGAATCGTTGGATCGTGTGAATCAAGTGAGAGCAATATTATTTGGAGCTGATTTGATCAATTGAATCATAATGATAAAATCTTTTCACTTCTGACCTTGAAAATCATTTTGAATTCTTTAATACATTAAGAATATTCGAATAATGATATGGATTTATCATAGAATAATATTTTGCTTTTTTTCATACATTTGGATAAAATGTGCAATTGATTTTTTATTTAAAAATTGCATTTGGTTTTTATATATTTTGACTATCTTCCATACTAGATAAAATATATTATAATTATAATTTTATTTTTTCATAATGTATGAGAATATATTTTGACTATTTTTCATACATTTGGATAAAATTTGCAATTAATTTCGATTATCCTATATGTGATACGGATTCCCAAAATTTTTAGAGTCAACACCCCCGCCCTCTGTTTTTATGATTTTTGTCATCCTATATGTAACACGGTTTCTCAATATTTTATTAGTCTACATTCTCCACTGTCTTTTGTTACTGTCACAGTGGAATGACACACTATTCTTTGTTTAAAATAAAAATATCATAACATTTCTTTTTACCATGGGTCGAATTTTTGTTTCTTAATTTAAATTTGGTTCAGTTGTAAATTTTTATTATTTACAGTGAAATCCTGTTTAAGCACGTCCAGAATTCACGTTTTCCGATATTTGCGTATTTTTTTACAACCCCAATTATTTTAATTCTTAAAGAGGTCTGGGTGTATTCTTAAAAACCATTTAGAGAATTAATTAAGCAAAACCTTCTGGCTTATTCAATAAATAAGTTTGCATTTGATTTTCCACGCCAGTAAATATTTGATTTATCAAAAATGCAAAAAAATCACCCCGTTGAGGGCAACGGGCTTACAGCTTGTACATTATAGAAACGTCACCCGTTGAGGTTATGTTGTACAGTGCTGTGTCCGAACGAACGTTATTTGATTTTATTGGATGCAAAAATGCGAGTAAATTTAATTTCTAATTTTTATAAGCTTTCTACAATTAAAATATAATTATTTTATCATCACTGCGACAGCTTAATCTTATACCATAGATAGTTCCAATATAACTTATTATGGTCTATGGTTTATTTTGACAACTGTCACAAAGGGAGACATTCCAAAGTCGAAAATAGATCTCTAAAATGACGCCCGATGAGTTGATGTCGACGAGTGCTGACTATCATATTACAGTTTTAACTTATTTGCAAGTTGTATGGAGATGAACGACATAGTAATTAATTAACAATATGCTTTTATATGCTATGAAATGACATTTGGTTTAGTTGCAAAAAACACCGCCAGAGCGCTGTGATCATAGACAACCTACAAAGTTTCTATGAATCTACCTGCTGAATGCATGAAATAAGCAAAAGATTTTATGCCGAATTCACGCAGTCGGCAGAAATTTTACCGAATGCGTGAAATAGGCAACGGGCTTACCGATTTCACGCATTCAGCAAAATGTCTGCCGACTGCGTGAAATAGGCAATTTCACCGATTCGGTGTAACATATATATGTATGTACTTATAATTATATCTTACAGATAAAATAGGTAACAATTTTTTTTTATATATTTCAAATATAATGCTTTTTGCAACCATCAGTTTTAGAAAACAAGGAAAGCTATAAAATTATGTACAATTCTTATCATTTTAGTTCTTAATATTTATATTTCTTTTAAACTCGGTCTTTGGTTTGAAAGTTGGGAATGTGTATCTTGGGAATGTATGGAGTGTGAGTTGCTCGCTCTAACTTTTCACCTAGAAGATTGCTTGTGGCATCCAATGACCTTAGGGCGGTACTAGCTTGCTGTAGTTTAATCTGTAAATCAAAACCAAAGCAGAATGAAATGTATTGAAGAAGAAATCACGGTATAAATCTCATAAGAAATAAATTAATTGATACATACAGGGTTGCCAGGCGTCCCTATTTGAGCGGGACTGTCCCGAGTTCAATAGACAAATCCCGAGTTTCGCATCGCAAGTCCCCTTAAAAATCCCGACTTCAGAAAATGTGTACATGAATAAAAATTTTCAAATAGTGAATGTCCCGATCTGTGATTTTGGAAATCTGGCAACCCTGGATACATACTTCATATTGCGAAAATTGAACATATACTCACTTGTGATTTGAGAAGTTGTTGCTCAGCTGAATTCAACTGAACTAATGAGCTGTCCACCGTCACCCTTACTAACTCCATTATGTTTGAATGGAGAGACGTATTGCATTCTCCTATGAAAGAATTAAATATTAAAATCAGTGGCTGTTCGTTACCTGAAATTTTGAGTGAACTAAAAAATTTTAAGCATTGTATACATTCTGCGAAATTGTGAATGTTTCCATTTTACAATTGGCCAAGGCCTTCAGGCCGCATGCAGCCATTAACAACGGAGATTTCATATACAGTGGAACCTCGATCAACCGTTCTCGCATAATACGTTTTCCCGGCTGGACCGTTTATTTTTTATAGTCCCGTCAAACTCCCATAAGAACAATGTTAAATAATCCCGCATTGACCGTTCCCCGATTTACCGATTTCCTCGATAAACCGTCTAAATATTTTGGTCCCGTCACAAATATTATCCTGATTGACCGTTTTTATTGCATATTTCTCCAGTAAGTTTGACACAGCCGAGTGCAGGTGTTATGTCTAGACACGTTGGAATGCACTGTACATGTTAGACGTAACGCATTGGACGCTTGTGCTATTTTTTTTGGGTTGAAATCCACCACACGCGTATTATTGTTTATGAAGCATATGTAGAATTGTTTAAAATTCATGATAATAATAATTCCTGACATACAAACTTTTTGGTCGCGTAGCTGGATTCGTACAAGTCAGTTGCGTTCAATATTGCCTCACATCTCGTATCATTTTTTTTTCCAAATTGAAACTAAAATGCCGCCACCCATAAAGAAAACTAAAACTCAGCTGAGAAGAAGAAGGAAAATCGCTGAAACCTCGATGTTTTAAGAATATAAAAACACTTCCCGTAAAATACCACGCCAACAAGAAGGCATGGATGAACACCGATATTTTTATGGCTTTCTTGAGGAATTTCGATTCCTCAATTAGTGCTCAGGGGCGTAAAATACTACTATTTATAGACAATTGTGCCGCCCATCCTCGAGATACTTCATTTCTTAAGAACATCAAGGTAGTTTATTACCCTCCAAATTGTACCAGTGCTTTACAGTGACAGTGAGCTAGCTACCTGTGGCGTTGAAACAATCGAGTCATTATGTGATGCAACTAATGACAGCAGTGAAGAAGAAGATGGCGAAGACCATAATACCGAACCTATTCCGACATTTACACAAGCATTATTGGCCTTCGAAAAAATAAAATTATTTTTCTATTCCAAAGAAATCGATGAATCCGCTCTTAGAAAAGTACGCGAGTTTGAGGCGTCTTTGTTCCGATTAAAGTGCCAAACAACAAAGAAACAAACTAGCATAAAGGACAGTATGTACAAGTAACTAATAAATAAATGTTTTTTTAAGATTTTACTTGTTTATTATTATTTGAAGCTTTCCCGCATTCACCGTTTCCCGCAATTACCGTTTTTTTTCCAGGATCCCTTGGAAAACGTAAAATCGAGGTTTCACTGTAGTATAAGTTTGGGTAGATGTGCATTTGCAAACTTTGTTGTTTTCTTGTGCGGAGGGGCTATTTCATTTAAGCCCGCCCAGCTCAGTTTCAATTCTAATACAAAAAACAATCAAAAGTAAAGAAAAAGAGATTTTTCTGAGAAGCAAAGTCGACAATTAATACTTTATCATTAAAATTTGGTTCGTTCTTAATATTATTATTTTTCGATTAATAAAATGTTAGGGAATTGAAACAATAAAATTTAAATTTGAAATGCAATGTATAAAGAGCAGGAAACCACACCAAATTCATATCATCATATATAAGTTTGAGTAGATGTACATTTGTAACCTTTTTTTGTTGTTTTCGTGTATGAAGGGGCTATTTTATTTTAACCCGCCCAGCGTATTTTAACAGTTTGGTTTTGGTTCTTCTGTACGAAGCAAAAAAATCTAGTTGAGATATTACTCCGATTGGCATCAAGTTGCCTGTAAATTATTCTTTGTTGGTGTTTTCATGTATGTAATATTATATTATAAACCCAGTTCGGTTTCAATGTTAACAGCTTAACGACCGTGGACGCGTATTTGAGTCTTTGAAGAACAAAGGTTGCTGGCCGGCGGACGCATATATGCGTATAGACGAAGCTAAGAAAATTAAATTTTGTAAAGATATCTCAATTTTCTTACAAATTATAGTGAATTTAGTAAAATTACAATTTTTTTGAATTTTTCGCAAAATTTTATTTCGTCAGGTGAAATTTTATAAAAAAAACGCGTGGTCGTTAAGCTGTTAAGAAATTTAAACAAATACTTAAATATGAGGGAGTATTTTATTTTATAAAACATTAGTTTTACTAGGGACTTATTTCAAACTAGCCCAGCCTTACTTTGTACTCTTAATATGCACAAGAGAATTCAATAATTACAGAATTGGCCTTATAAAGGATGGAAGAGAATCTGAGTAAAGATAATGTATAAATTTGTAATATTTTAGTTTTTTTTCTTTTGGATATCAAATTTATGGAGCTTCAAGTACCAGGACGCGCCAGCGTCAAGGTTCTTCCAGTCTCCTTCATCGATAAAGATTTTGAAAAATTGTAAATTGCATCCCCTTACCGTCGTTCGCAGACGGAAGGGCGCGATCACTACAGAGATAAGAAGTTCACGGGAACTCCATATGCATTATTTTGCAAATCACATTCCATATGCTTCCTCCATACTATATCCGTACATGTACACACACATGCGGGTACATACATACACACATACAGTATACAAATTGTTTTTAAACAAAGAGTCATTTTCGTGATGCTAAGTTCGTTCTAAAATTGACAATTTTATACGACATAAGATCTATGGAGGGTCGTCGAGCAGGACTGCTCTGGGTCTAAAACGATTCTCAGGCAGTGTCTCGTCATAGTTGTGGAGATCAGAGATCGTTGGGTTAGAATGTTTTCCTACCTCGCTGTGAAACTTTTGTGATATTTCACGAACGAACTCGCGGATAGTAGGTATTTTCAAGTCTCTGTGAAGCAGCGAGTTACGCACGTACCACGGGGCGTTACATATCTGTCTCAGTGATTTATTTTGGACAATCTGGAGAGTCTTCATATATTTACGGTGAGCATACGTCCATATTGGAGCAGCGTACACCATGATTGGTCGAGTAATTGCTGTGTAGAGGAGCAGCTTGCTTTTGAGAGTAAGTTTGCTTCTCGCGTTAAGCATAAAGTACAACCTTGCCTCTGTAGCATTAGCTTGACGTTTTTTAATCGCGACGTGTTCATTAAATTTAAGTCGACTATCTAGCGTGAGTCCAAGATACTTAACCGAATTGGACCACTTGATCTCTGCTTTAAATTAGAGCTGCTCTGAATTAGGTTTTCTAATAAAACCCTTTGAAAACATTACTGCCGCGCTTTTTTCGGTATTAATTTTGATTCGCCATTTGTCGCACCAGTCTGCTATTGTATCGGCAGCTGATTGAACCTGCGTGACGTTTCGTGACGTGATTTCGAGATTTAGCTAAAATAGCCGAATCATCTGCATATTGTGCTATAATATTTTAGTTATGTTGTATGTAAAGTATCAAATTTTTTTTTCGTTCATATCGTGTCTGAATTACTGTTTTTTTTATTAAGTCAACTCATAATTATTACTTTTTACACATTTTGGCTGAAAATTTTAGGGCAGGTTGAACCCACCGTTACCGTTTGGAATTGGTCATAATTAAAAGAGAACTCCATGGTTGTAAACAATTCTTTTCCTGGTCACGGTCAAATCTTTGTTGACTGTAATTTATGCATGTGCTGTTAACCTTTAGAGGAGTGAATAGATCTATACAGACCTTACTTTAATTTACTGCCTTTTCTTATCATGAAAATTTTGTGACTTTTTCTCAATGAATAATTCATACTTAGAGCATGTATGTGCTTACAGACAGACACTCCTGTGTTGAGTTTAAAGTACTTCCATACTCATTTACAGAAAAAAAGCGCCGACGTACATGTACGTCCATACTCCTCTAAAGGTTAAATATTTGATTAAATAAATAAATATGCTTGAGTCTTTATTCTTCTCACCTAATTTTTTATGTAGCAATGAATTCCAAACCCTAGGCTGCAGCCTTAGGGCCGGAATCATGACAGGATTGCTTGATGTTCCTGGTTTATTTGTATGTTCTGAAATAAAAGTATTGAAACAATTATTTATTACTAGCCGGTTCCCGGCAAGCGTTGCAATGCCACAAGAAAGAAAGTGTTTATGTTTTAATTGTGTTTATTGAAGTGCATGTTTTCTTTTTCTGTCTGACGTTTGCCGCTGATTTTCTATGGTACGACACACGCGCCACCTACTGTAATTTAATTGTACTACGCCTATAACCTTCGCGCAGGTTGCATGAACGGTAGACATACAAACATTGATTTTTATATATAAGACCTACTGTAAGTTAATTTTAATGCCTATAACCTTCCCAGAAGTGCAAGCAAAATGTTTGTCAAAGTTATATTGCAATACGTTCCATTCAATTGGACCATGCAATTTCGAAACTGCAAAAAGAGAATTAGGTGTATTTTATTTTTGTAGTGTGCATAGTCAACGCCGTCTCCAGTGATGGTGCTCACGGTTTCGAATCTTAGTAGACAGATCCATAGCTTGATTTGAGGCATGGTTGTCTGCAATATCTAAAATTTCTTCCTAGCCCATCCGAAACTAAAAATGGTGAGTAGTGAGAGCAATTAGCATATAACTAGACATATCCTTCCACCCTTAATCACACATTTTATAATAAAAAAAAAACGTTTTTTTTTAGTTTTCGGAATAAATTAAAACTTAGTTTACAATGTTTAAAATTGTATGGAAATTAAAAAAAAAACAAATTATCTTTTAACATTTTACAATATTTTAGCTTTTACGGAAATGATATATAATATTGTATTATGTTACTAATAAATAAAGCATTATATTAAGTCATTTCAGTCAAAACTAATAAAAAACAGACAAGTTGAAATTAATCTCTTCGAAAAAGAGGTTGAGCAACCGAATGATAAGCAGCTCTCGTAGAAAATCTCTTGCTTAGATAAGTTCCATTAGCTCATATGCTCCACATTGAGAGCAGATATGGATAAAAAATATATTTAAATGGTATTTACCTTCATCTGATTCAGGTGCTTCCCCGGGCACTAAAGCTCCATGATTGTCTCTGGTTTTGGTGGATTTTGTCTTAAAAGATATAAATTATTGTAAATGTTTGTACGTAGTAGAAATTGGGTGAAATACACTGCGGCACCCCTATCGATGCCTCGAGGCACATCGGTTGCAGAGCAACGTTCCCTCTAAGCTGCGCGCGCGGCCGCGCAGCAGTTGGGAAGCCCCCCGCACTCATTCAGGGTTGGCGCGCACTACAAGACAGTTGTTCAATTAATATTGGATCGGTTCGCGCAGCTAACCCTTCGGCTTAGAGCAGTGGTTTCCGAACTTTTTGTCATTGCGCCTCCCTTTGAAGAAAAAAATATCTTCGCGCCTCCCCATACTTTATTTCATATAGTAATAAAGACACGTTTTAAAGGGTAAATAAATATGTTGGACTGTTCGCGCCTCCCTTTGCAATAGTCCATGCCTCCCCAGGGAGGCGCGCCTCCCAGTTTGGAAATCGCTGGCTTAGAGGGAACATTCTTGCAGAGCCCTGCTTTACAGCATGCTTCTCTTTTTCTACTTGAGAATTTACTAAATACTACAAACAAAAATACAGTTGTATAGAAAACTGAATTATTAGGACAATACCTTTACTATATGCCACATTTCAGCCCGAAAATTTTCTATGATGCAAAAAAACAATGCAATTATCTAACAAATAAGAAAATATCATAAAACCAAACAAGGAAACCATAATTTATGCAACTGACTAAATATTAGTACACAAATTCACCTTAATTCATATTCAATTGTGGATTTTTTTAGAACGACATTAGCATATTAGTATTTTATTTCATTACTTGTATGATGATTTAACATTTTCCTATCGACAGTTGAATTGTATACAGAACTAGACTGTTTCATAAATTTACGAGTAGAACAAGAGCAGTATATTAAGCTTCCAAGTTTCATTATCTTCAAAAGAAATGAGCAAAAATATTAGACTGTGTGTGAAGATTTGAATTACTTGCCATCGTTTGTGAGATTGGTTCGTCTTGTTCGCTTTCTGATTCTGAGGCTTCGCCCTGAACAACACACGGTACTTTTTCCATTGTTCATGTCAAAATGTATAATATTTATAATTGACAATAATACCAATAAATGGGTAAATAATGAGCACTAACTTTTATCAACTGTTTACTTCAATTTTAAAACGTCACCACATCTGTCAAAAAAAACATGTTGCCAATACTGCCGTACTAAACTAATGAATTTTTATTTTTCATCCTAGGTAAAGAGTCAACCGTATAATAAAGCCAAAGACACATTCACATTGACGACACGAAAGCGTGTTGGATGAGATCATAGCTACATATTTGCTATTGTATTGTATGGTAAATAACAAGGTATCATCTGGCATTGAGGTCGTGTTTTTACTTTTTGACACCAAAACTATTATACTAAATTTCTCTTTAAAATTGTGTTATTAAACATCAAGAATATTAAGTGGTTTACGTCTCGTAAAGAGGTAACAGGGCAACAAAATTCTAAATCAGATACCATACTAATTTATTTTGGAACAGCAAGCTTCCATCTGCAATTCCAAAGCTACTACATCCCATTTGCCCCCACTAGAACGTGCTATGGCCCTTTTTGAAAAACCCTGTTCTACAACATGAACAAACATGAATTCACAGTGAAGTTAACCTTTTGTGCCACGAGTGCCACGAGGTATTAATATGGCGGCACCCAGAAGGCCGCAAATTTTATCGAATAACAGATCATAAGAAATACATATATCCTTTTTTGTAAATATATTGAAAGTGTATCATAAAGGCTTTCCAAATAAATATTCAGTGTGTCGTTTGTGCCACTGTAATCATAGAATATTTGAAAATTAAATAACATATAGAACATAATTGCATACGTAAGTTTTATTTTAAAGTATATAAAATCAAAACTGAATTTCAAAAAATATGATCTAACTCAAAAGGGACTGCAACGTATCCCAAAATATTATATAGTGTACAAGAAGTGATGCATTTTCCAACCCTTCATTGCGGCGAGTTTTGGTTGCCTGAAGAAGTTCTTTTTGAAATCAATGTTATATTGGTAATATTTATTGTTTGTCACTTCTAAGTCTCCCCTATCATTTTTAGAGACGTCTTTGTGTGAGAAAATATTTTTTTTTTTTTTTTAAATAATCGATCTTGGCTTAGTATAATTATTTTTAAATCGAACGCGTAAACACGCTCATTTTGTATGGCTAGCCCTGCCGAGCACTGAACCATAGAGCGCGTTTGCTTAAAAAATATTTTGAAACAGATATTTCATGGCAATTGTAGCTAAATTTCTCAAAAAAAAATGGTAGATGGTAAGAATATCCAAAAAACGCAAATGCAATTTTTGGTGGACTGCCATAATCATTGACAATATAATATCATACGACAGATTAACCAACCGAAATAAGCTAGCTAGTCTGTGCCATCTAGCGATACATTTTAAGGACCATCTTTTATTATAGTTGTCTATGGCATTGTCCCTGCTATATAATATAAAACATATGCGCTAGTTCTAGTTCCTACGATGTCGTAAACATTCGCGTTAAGTCTGATTTTATTTCGATAAAGTGGAGAAATGTCCGGACGGCGGTCAATTCTGGCTTCTAACCTTGATTCACTACCCAATTCGCCAGTAGATCCACTTAGAGAACTCTTTGAAGCTTGCAAAACAGGAGATATTGTTCGTGTCAAAAAATTAGTCACACCTCAGACTGTAAACGCCAGAGATACTGCTGGACGAAAATCTACACCTCTGCATTTTGCTGCAGGTAATGCAGCTTAAACTACACAATAAGTGCCTTCAAAGAATTTTAGTGACCGCTTATTTTTAACTATACGGTAAATAAAAGCCCAATAAAATTTGAACAGCTATTGAAATTGACATTTGACATGTTCATGTGTGTTTGTTTTTTTTATATGGATGCTCGGCATTTATTTAAACCTCATTTATTTAAACTTGGCATTTATTTAAACTTGTATAATCTCTTGAGTTAGCTCTAGATTAAGTAAACTCATGAAAGTACAGATATGTTGAAATTATTTTACCATGCAAATATTTTTTTTGCTATCAATTAAAAATGAGTAGTCCCATTTTTTTCTGAACTTACTTAGATTTCATGGATTCTTTTGTTCATGCTTGGATGATAGTATTATTGATACTGACCGTTCATTTTGCATAATTTGATATTGTATTTTAATGTTCTTAAAATGAGCCAAACATTATTAGGAATGGCCTCTGCAACTTTCCAATCTGAATCACCTGTGTGTCTGTGATGAAATAGATTAAAACAAAGATATAGTTTTGCGTTGTGGGTAATTTGTATACATACAAGTAGTTGTTACAAATCCTCATACTAACACATTTAATAAGGTTACTTACTATCTTGTCAATTAATTAGAATATTTTTAGTAAATATGTTTTACTACATGCTACTCTTTTTCAAAATGCTTATGCCAAGAATATTTCAATAATCGAGATATTCTTGTATCCATGTCTGTTCCAAATGGAGATAAGACTAATGGGGATTATCTCAACATAAGTTGTTCTGTTAGAACTGCTTGTTACTTGGTCGCTTATTCTCTATTTTTCGGAAAGGTCAAGTATAGACGGAGCTTGAAAAAAATCAATGGTTAGCTAATTGTTCTTGCTATGCCCCAATTTTAGGATTGGATAAGTGGAGAGGACTTTAGAAATCACAGACATGCACACCTTCAAACACAAATAGAAAATGTCCTTACTGAAATTCATACACGTATAAATGGGAAGAAATCCGTTTCAAAAAAATATTAGGTTGCAAAAAATACTAAAAATAACTTAAGGTTTTTTTACACGGTCCACTAAAAAGAACTAATAATATAATTTTACTCAAAATATTTATACTAACACCATTCCCAGACACAAAAAATACAGAAGCGGATAACGGATTTCCTATTAACAAGAAATTCAACAACACAAGACCGTAATAACAAACAAAAAGCTTCATTAAGTTCTAACACATTAACAACGTGTCAGACATTTCTTGCAATGAAAGTGATTTATGTCGTCTGTCATAATAGTCCCTGTATATAATCAAGTAACAAAGAATAGTATCTTTTTTTTAATAAAAACTTCCTTAAAAATCCCTATTCAAAACTAAAACATGCATAATTAGAAAGTTCACCAATGATTGGATAGTCTAGTTTAGATCAGTGTTCAATACAATCAGTCAAACTGTAGTAATTTAAGTCTAATTGCGATAGAGTCGGAGGGATGGCTACGTGTCGTCTAAGTGAACAGTCACACCGCATATACTTGTATATATCTTCAAACATTCAATACTGATCAATTACATGCATTAAATACTTTGGTATTGAACAATGTTTTGGCAGTATGAAAATATGGACATACACACATCTAATATTATCTTATCTCGCTTGAACTGCACTTCAGTATTCTGAAAACACTCCCTTTTAATTAATGCGGAACGAATTATGTATTAGGTATCGATCTCTTTCAATTAGCACAACAATACAAATATGGATAACAAATTGAATTTATGACTTCCAATGAGATATTTTTTTACATCAATTACAATGAAAAATTCAATTATTGCAACCAATAGGGATATTAACAGTTGCTGGTACCTGCGGATTATATTTTTTGTACCAAAGAATTGGTGGTTTGACAAAAAAATATTTTAAAAACTGTGATTAATCTTTCTGTAAAGTTTTCAAATACTATTATTAATATTAATATACTAAAGATTCATGTCGTAATTTGCAGCTTATTTAGAGATTTCAAATGAATTGTCATAAATTCTGTATAAATTTAATATTGGTCTGCTTTCAATGTGGAGCAAATGAGGTCCTAACGGAGGCATCTTGTCAGAAGAAGTCTTGATTTTAATTTCAAAATTGAAAGCGTGGACATCACAACCGAAGAGCATTACATTGGCTCGGCAAATCGAACTACTTCTTGATTAAATTTCTCATTAATACCACATCGTTCCCCTTGAAAACCGTTACACTTCTAAAATTTCCAAACACCCAAGCGGACGATTGAAGGGATTGCTGTAATTTATTCTAGTGAAGCGTTTAAAACACTCTCATATTGATTTAAACACTAAATGTAGACTAAAATATTAAGCATGTTTAAATACTCTTATAGACTGCGGATAATAAACTTTTCTTTTCATTAGGGAAGTAATAATTTTATTCAACGACGATGTCTACATGCATCACTGTAATTTTTTTATTCGCAATTGTGTCAATCCAATGTGATGGCCGCGCTTGATTCGCATGAACTAAATTGTTATTGTTTTTATCTGAGTGTTATTTTAATTTAAAAAATTACAGGATACGGTCGTCGAGAAGTGGTTGAATATCTCCTAGCTACAGGTGCATCGATAAATGCACGGGACGACGGGGGCTTGCATCCTTTACACAACGCGTGTTCATTTGGACACGCTGATGTAGTACGACTCTTGTTAGGTGCCGGAGCTCCTCCGTCTGCGAGAGATAACTGGAGCTATACACCTCTGCATGAGGCTGCCGCCAAAGGAAAGCTTGATGTGTGCATAGGTATAAAATAATGGCATGATACTTTATTTATTATTAATAATATATTCTCTTTCCCTTAGTCTGTGACTGATAAAAGCATTTTTTTATTAATTAAATTTAGCTCTGTTACAACATGGAGCCGATCCAAATATTCGCAACACGGAGGGAAAAACTGCTCTGGATATCGCTGATCCTGTCACGAGACCTGTTCTTACTGGTAATTAATATTATGATATCATTTATGTCTCAAAACATTAATTTTGTTTAAAACATTCACATTAAGTAATCATCGAGATAGTAATTATATGTATACCTTACTATAAGGTGAATACCGCAAAGAAGAGGTGTTAGAAGCTGCCAGGGCAGGCTGCGAAGAACGTCTAGGTGCTTTGTTAACACCTCTAGCTGTCAACTGCCATGCGGCCGATGGTAGAAGAAGCACTCCTTTGCACTTGGCTGCCGGTTACAACAGGGCGCGGGCTGTTCGGTTGCTTTTGCAGAGAGGGGCTGACGTCCATGCTAAAGACAAAGGGTGAGTCGTTAAGAATATGTTTATTATGTACAATGCTTTTTATCTTTTCCAAAACGTTGTTTTCTTATGTGTATCCTTAAACATTTAAGTAAATGGATATTTTGAATGCTAAATAACCCGAAAGATATTGATATATATGTATTACCTGTTTGTTCTTGATTGCTTTTTATAAACTAGATATACATTTTTATTATTCTAAAGCCAGGTCAAAATTACCGTCTATTCTGATAATTATGTTTTCTATTATACAGAGGTCTCGTTCCACTACATAACGCTTGTTCATACGGTCATTTCGAAGTAACCGAAATGTTGATAAAGCAGGGAGCCAATGTGAATGCGAATGACTTGTGGGCGTTTACTCCATTACATGAAGCTGCTAGCAAGTCACGTGTTGAGGTCGGTATCCATCTTCCACTATTAAATGTTCTATTATGTTTTTGCAAAGTTAATATAAGATTGAATGCATTTGGATGAAAGAACTGGCATTTGCTAACTCTTTTTATATTTCAGGTATGCTCATTGCTTCTGAGTGAAGGGGCGGATCCCACCCAATTGAACTGTCATGGGAAGTCAGCTATTGACGTAGCTCCTACCAGAGACCTTCAAGAAAGATTAGTGGGTAAGATAAATAATATCAATTTTGCAGACATCATTTGTTTTATATCTAGACGAGAATCTTATTATTACTTCTTTCAAATGTGTTTGACTGCATTACGTCAAACACTCTTTTTTGTGTGTTCTAATTTATTTATTTATTTCCAGCTGAGTATAGGGGCCACTGTCTTTTAGAAGCGTGTCGAATGGCCGACCCTGCTCGTGTAAAGAAATTGCTTTCAAGTCATTCTGCATGTTTGCTTCTCACACCTGGACCTGCTGCCCCTCCACAGGTATTGAAATACATATTTATTTTTTTGTTGTAACCAGTGTATGACTGAGTAAAAAGCTGTACTTGTATACCAACTTCTGATGATAAAAGCTCCATATGTAGTATATATGGGAGTAGAAGTTTAAGCAAGTAATGGATGAAAAACCATTTCTTGCTTGAGAGTGAGAATTTTGTTACGTTCAGGTTTTGACTGAATTTCGTGTCAGTGTATGTATACTCAGTCTTTTCTCAGTGGCAAGCTGGTCTTATGGTGGCATTGTTAAATCAACAATGTCACCATAAGACCAGTCCTACTGCAGACTTCTATCGGGAATTTCAATAAGCCAAAAGTAATAATTTTTATACCTCTTGTTTTTTGATTTGTAGAATATTTGTTTTAAATTAACAAAAGTGTTCAATTATCATAACATATATATATGTATATAAAAATAATCTATTTTAAGGCGACAGAACTACGTCCTGGTTCACCAGCTGGTGGAGGTGCAGCTGTCTCCCCCCAGACTCTTTCTCTCACTCCTTCGACAACTAATAATTCATCATCGTCAAGTGTAACCGTTGCCAGTCAGCAGTCCATACCGACCGGCAATAACCAGGCCACGACAGGAACAGTTGCTGTGGTTTTGCCCTCATCCGTACCTCAAGGGGGAGTGATTCAGTTTGCTCATCCTTACACTGGTGATACTCCATTGCATTGTGCCGCAGCTAGTGTGTATCCCAAAAGGAAACAGGTATATAATATGTTATTTAAATTTTCATATTGACTATATTTTTTCAATTGCTTGAATCATGGTAGACATAGTAATTTTCTTTTACATGGACTGCCCAATGTCTTGAATAAGTCTAGATAATTTGAAGTTTATATTAAATAAAGTGATTATTGTTTAGGTAATGGAAATGCTTATTAGAAAGGGTGCCCGACTTAATGAGAAAAATAAAGATTTTCTTACACCTTTACACGTGGCGGCAGACCATTCCCATTTAGATGCTATGGATGCTCTTCTGAGAAACGGTTAGTACTTAATGCACATTTATTGCTACATTGCATAGTTACCATTTTGCGAATTCTAATCGGTGAGAGAGCACATAAAATTATTTATTCTGATATTTCTTAACATGTATTAATATCGTTCCGAGTCCGAATAGAATAGACACACTTGTTTTTTCTCCATGCATGATTAAAATTGGACACTTATTATTGCTGTTATTATTATTTTAGGCGCAAAAGTTAACGCTCTGGATGGATTGGGTCAGACAGCTTTACATAGATGTGCGAGGCGTGACGCAGCAGCTGCTTGCCGCTTGCTACTAGCTCACAGGGCAGACACCTCGTTGGTCAGTCTACAAGGATATGCCGCACCGCAATTGGCTGGAGAGGCCGCTGCGCTTGTGTTGCAAGGTTTGAATTTTAATTTGCTTGACAGTACGACACTTTCTAAATGTATTAATATTAGAATTATCTTTATATTATCTTCAATCTGAATAAATATCATTTTTACAGAACCTCGAGAAGAAACTAACTGTGCGGAGTCAGAGAGGAGACTTTTAGAAGCTTCAAGGGCGGGAGATGCGGATGCTGCTAGGCGTCTACTTCGTGTTTGGCCGCACTTAGTCAATTGTCGAGACTTAGACGGAAGACACAGCACACCTTTGCATTTTGCGGCTGGCTATAATCGCGTAAGAGTTGTGGAAATGTTACTGCAGCATGGTGCGGATGTTCATGCTAAAGATAAAGGGTTAGTTGTTTAGCTTGTTCTATAAAATGTACATTACAAATTGTATTTATATTCATGTATATCTTGCAATTTGTTTTTGTCTTTTAGTGGCTTGGTACCCTTGCACAATGCATGCTCATACGGTCATTATGAAGTAACAGAACTGCTAGTACGCGCAGGGGCTGGTGTAAATGTTGCAGATCTCTGGAAATTCACTCCTTTGCATGAGGCAGCTGCCAAAGGAAAAGCGGATATAGTTCGGTTACTTTTGAAGGTATGACTGATTTTTGCACTATTTGAATTGTTTTTTTTTTCTTAATGGTGATATTAAGTTTCAAATGTTATTTAGCATTTATTTATTATCTGCAATCATCAATTATTTTTTTAGCACGGTGCTGATCCTTCAAGAAGAAATCGTGACGGTCTGACTGCTCTCCAACTAGCTAGAGATGGTGACGCTGAAACAGCTGATCTCTTAAGAGGAGACGCTGCACTATTGGATGCAGCCAAACGAGGAGACTTGCCGAGGCTTAGAAGACTTCTGACACCTAGTAACATCAATTGTAGGGATGCACACGGAAGAAATTCAACACCATTGCATCTGGCCGGTAAAGAAATATGTCAATCTCTGCATTTGAATGAGTGTTTTTACAATCTTTGTGTAGAGCAGAGTAATTAGATTTTTCTGACTCTTCCGAGTCAACAAATGTTCTGCATTGAAAAATTATTTCTTTTCTATTTGCAGCTGGGTATAACAATTTGGAAGTAGCAGAATGGCTTGTCGAGCGTGGAGCTGAAGTTGACGCCCGTGACAAAGGCGGACTTATTCCATTACATAATGCCTCTTCGTACGGACACGCAGATGTGGCCGCCTTACTCATACGGTGCGGCACTTCAATTAATGCCACCGATAAATGGGGATTTGCTCCATTACACGAGGCCGCTCAAAAAGGAAGAACGCAACTTTGTGCTCTATTGGTATTGCCATTATCAATTTTATTTTGTTTTGTAATTATCAAATTTTAAATCAAGTATAAATTTCTGGTGATTACTATCATTCAATACACGCCATCACCTTAAAGTAATAATTTTGCCAATAAACTGTGATATAATAAATAGATTCACTTTGCTATCATCGTCTCAGATTCAATATCAAAGGGACCAAACTTCAGAAATTTATTCTGCAAGGGACTGTTTCGATTTCATATGTTTATTACTTATACAGTAATTGTTATATTTATAGTTTAGTTCAAAATAGAACAAATTTCACCGAATATTTTTTTTCTGACTTGCCAATATATAATATACTCTCGTATGATCCACAGCTAGCACACGGAGCCGATCCATTCCTCAAAAACCAAGAGAATCAAACAGCGCTAGATTTGAGCTCTGCTGAGGATGTTCGATGTTTGCTGCAAGACGCCATGATGGTGTCGGCCGGGTCGCAAGACATCACTAACACCGCTTCCATTCAACAAGTGTCGCCGCAGATACCGAACGTTGTTGCCAATGCCGCAACATCTATGGAGACTGTACTTATGCCCAGTGGGGGAACTATCACACTATCATTACCAGTAAGCGAAAGCCTTCTTCATGTATTGTATTCATTGGTACATCTCGCAATTATTAAATCTGTGATCAATACCAAAAATTAAATGAGCTTATATTCGAGCATCAGTAAAATCTTAGTAATGCTTTCAAAGCTTAGGCTTTTTTTATTAAATCAAAACCTTTTAAAAGAAAATAAACAAATTAACATATTTTTTTTTTACTATAGTTGGCCGGCTCGACGTACAGAGGAAGCAGCGCAAACAGTTCCATGTCATCATCATCCGTATGCTATTCTTTGGGAGCAAGAGCTGAATGTGGTCAAGCTGCAGGCGCAGCTTCTTCAACATTCGAAACTGATAACCTTAGAACATTCCTTGCCAAGTACGTTTATTAATAATTTTGATCTCATCTTATCTTTTCTCTTACATTGTAACGGGTAAATATCAACATTGAATATTCATTCATAATGTCATACTGACAGTAGTTTGTGGATAACAAATTGATTTTATATTTTATTTGCAGCTTGGGTCTCGAACATTTGACTGATCTGCTCGAGCGTGAACAAATAACTTTGGACATCTTAAATGAAATGTCACACGATGACTTGAAACAAGCCGGTGTGTCTGCATACGGGCATCGGCACAGGCTCATCAGAGGGTTGAAACAACGAGCTAGCGCCCCAGGTTAGTATTTTGTCAGCGTCCATATATTATGCTTGATGCAATGACGTAACATACATTATAGAATTGTAAAAATATATTTTTATGTACATTTATTCTTGAAATAGTATTTTGATTTTTATTTAAATTAATTATTTGTTCAACATTAGCAAAAGTATTTAACGATAATTCTGCACAAATTAAATACCTTTGTCTCCTATTCCAGAATGGTATGCCGGCACTATGGTAGCAGAACTAGGGAGAGACGAACCTGAATTTGTGGCCGTTGAAGCCGAGATGCAAGCTTCTGTCAGGAGTCATAGAGATTTGGGTCACGCCGGTGGAATGTTTTCTCATTACACTATCATCAGAGTGAGTTATTTTACCATATTTACTTTGTTTCAACATTTTCTGTAAACTATGATCAACTTCTTCTAAAAAATTAACAAAAATATTAAAATACTTTTATTTTATGTAATCAGATCCAAAAAGTCCAAAATCGTCGTCTTTGGGAGCGCTATCGGCACCGGCGCAAAGAAATTGCCGAAGAAGCGGCCGCTTCCCTCGCCTCCTCGAACTCCAATACCGCTAACGCCAGCGCCAATTCTTCGCAGAGTTCTATGTCGCTCGAGAATCATTCCCAGCAGTTATCAATTATCAACGCAAGCAACTCAATTTCATCTCCATGCAATGGAGGCTCAGGCGAGCGCATGCTGTTCCACGGTTCACCATTTATAAATGCTATCGTCCAGAAAGGCTTTGATGAGAGACACGCTTATATTGGTGAGATATATTTGGGATATTGAATACCGCATGGAAAAACTATTAATTTTAAAATGTACTGAAATTACTATAGTAATTATGTTTCAAAGACAAAATATAATTTGCGTTGAAAGAAGTTTTTCATAATATACCCATTCTGCCAGTCCTGAATTGTTTTTTTTTTTAAATTACTTTTTATTATCGTATCTATAAACCTCTGTTCATTTTACAGGTGTCCAGTTCACAATTATTGTTGTATAAAATTATAGAAACAATTTTCAACATAGCAAATTTCGAGAGTCCAGTCCAGTTGACACTGTTGTAGCTCGATGAGTTAAGATAGCTTATAAATGTTTATTGCCCGTCATGTTTCAGGAGGAATGTTTGGAGCCGGAATATACTTTGCTGAGCATTCATCAAAAAGTAATCAATACGTTTACGGCATGGGAGGCGGAACTGGATGTCCGGCTCACAAAGATAGAAGTTGTTACTCTTGCCATAGGTGATACGATAGTCATTTTATTTTCATCACATTATATCGCAATAAAGGATGACTGCATGCGTATATTTAATCAATTGACCACTTGCACTAGTGGGGTACTAGGTGCATTGATAGTATTTATGTTGAGCTTATAAGTTATAGTATGCATAGACTTATGAAGTATTATTCTGTGAATTCTGACTTTAGTTACATTATATTATATATCTCTATAGTTTGACAGATTATCATCAACACAAATTGTTTGAACGGTCATATAAAATGTAAAATATCACTGCCAAATAATGAATTATTTCTTTCAGGCAACTGCTACTCTGCCGAGTCTGTCTGGGGAGGTCCTTTGTCCTTCTCAGTGCAATGAAAATGGCACACGCTCCACCCGGGCACCATTCTGTGGCCGGTCGACCGAGTCAAGGGGGTTTGTGTTTCCCGGAGTACGTCGTATACAGAGGAGAACAGGTAAGATTAAACTAAAATTAAGGACTAACTCACCGCTACAGTGGGAACTTATCTTATTGCAAATTCTTAGATTATCATTGTTATGCTGTAAGAATATTGTCTAAATTTGATACTTTTGTATTATATTTAATAGTAAAATCCAGACTGCTGTGTTCTTTTTATTCAGATACGCTAGAGTTTGATTTGAATTGTTGCCTGAAAAGCTTTAATGGCTTTAGTCGCCTTGATTTCTTTGGGTTCATAACATCCAAAAACTAAGTTACTGTACCTTACAGTTGCATTTTCTATTTTCAGGCCTATCCTGAATATTTGATAACATATCAAATAGCACGACCAGAGGACGGCGCTGCAAATGAACAAGCTGCATAAAAAGATTGACGTGAATAATAATACATACATATATGTATAGAACTGACTTGAAGTTTTGAACGCCAGTACCAATAAATGGAGGCATTTCATGAACAACGATAGGCAGCATAATTTCAAGAATATATTAACTCGATGGCTGCCACAGACGAGATATGTCGTGCTTAATACGCCAGTTACGAGTTAACTCATCAATAACTAATAAAATTAATAATTGCAAATTATAGCCGGTGTGCTAGGTAATTACTATTAATTATCTACGGCAGCTATAAGGTTAAAGAAAAGTTACAAAAGTTTTTTTTTCAAGAAACTTATTTGGTTCATCATGAATTAATTTAATCGCTTTTCATTTAATTCTACTTTCACCAAAATGTGTCCTTATCATTGTTCATAGAAGCTATTCAAATATTGCGCAAAAAACTAAAACTTACAATATGGCATACGTGTGCAAAAAGTAATTATACTCTGAATATTTTTTTGTCTCGTTTTCAATGAACGCTTGGCAAACAATAATATTCAATCTTTACAATGGATTGTACTATGTTATGCATCTGTTTTGTTACGTCATATTATTAAAGTATTATGACAGCCGAAATATTGTAAAAAATATTCATTATATTTTTAACAGTCTTTAAATTATATATTATAAACTTCTATTGTTTGGAATGTAAACTTCTCTTTGACAGAAAATAAGAGAGCAAGTAAGCTTGAAAAGACAGAAAACTTTACTAGTATTATAATGGATAGGTTGTTATAATGTAACTAAATAATGACTTAGTATTTATCACACAACGACAGTTCCATTTTCATTGAAGACATTTTCTGACCGAAGCAATTAGAATATAAAATATCTCTCCATTATTTCACTCCGTTAGTGGGCATTGACATTCAAAAACATTGATGAGGTTTAAAAAAGTTTTTTTTAGATCTTTATTCATCAATGATTAATTTAGTCTTATGATGGTGTTGTAGACGTGTCACTGGTGATCGACACAGATAATTTTAGTGATGAATACTAAATCAATCGAATAATCTCAAAAGGATGGCCAAATCTGTGTAAAAAAGTGTTGTGTATTTTATTTTTAATTGAATACTTCTAATGATCTCTGCAAAAAAAATACAGTCGTGTGCTAAATGTCTGCAATTATTTCTGTATTATTTTTTTAATCAATGTATTGATAAATTCTTCGGTTTGGTTTAAATATATTGTACAGATTTAATTAAGATTCTTTGTTATTGTTTTGGAATCCAATTTCTTATGTTGGTACTGAATAACCAATACATACTTTTAAATGATATGTAGATGTACTCCAGGTTAAGGCATTTGTGTGATATATTTTAGGTGTTGATTAGTAAAATATAAAACTCACAAAAAACTAAAACGAATGTTCGTTGAACTGATTATTTATTATTATGCACACATGTGAGTTTTCATTCCCATAGCCGAACATCTCTTTTCTTTTGGTGCCATTCTTACTCTTCGCATTGGCTTCTGATAGATGCCTGCCTAAGACTGCTGGCAAGAGATACTATTTGTGCTTTATGCGTTTCCATTAAATTTCCGCCAAATAATCTAAGAGCTTAAAATAGCAATGATTTGATGCTATTTCAGCTCTATGCCCTTGTCAAAAATACCAAAATAGTTATCAAATTAAAAAAAATTAAAAATACTATTTTTGACCTTATTGTAATAGAGCTATACCTAGTAAATGCCAATGCAATCAATAATCTAGAATTAAATTTCAGTTACACTACAATGTACTAAGAAATATCAAAATGAAAAATAGGTCTGCGCCAAGGACTAACGAGATACGGATAAACATTATTCAACTGTTTTGTGAAGTGGAATTTGCAACAAATGGGTTAGCGTCTAGAGCAATATGTACTCAGTGTATTTAGTAAACAACATGTTTAACATGCCAAATTTTAACTACTAAACGTGTTCATGGTTGAAATACTAGTTGAATTTTTTATAGGATGAACGGGAAACTTAGCGTTATATTGCAGATCTGCTCTTTAGCATACACTTAAATTTAATTCTGAGATCGATTCAACCTATTTAAGACATGACTGTTATTCCCAATATGTTGCTGTGCGATGATTAAGATGCTGATTGATTCATTGGAGACATTCTAAAGACAATTGACATGCGTCAGAAGACATCTTTCACATAAATTTAAATATCACCAATGTTCTTTACAATGCCGTCTGTCTGGTCTCTTACGGAGCTCAAGATTGGGGTTGTAGATTTTCTTGGGAGATGGCAAGTATGATAGGATCAAGTAACAGCTTAACCTGTTTTTGTAATGTGTTGCAGGTGTCTTGATGACTGCAAAATCTCATATTTCTTTTTCCAACTGACTTAAATCGTTCTGGATCGTTCTACTCATGACCATCGTAAGATTTTATCAGTAGAATTACATGACGCTGATATGATTTTGACGGAACAGAAAAGTCTGGCAAGAGACAGACTGAAACTGTTCGGTACATATATTATCCACTTAGAAAGCAGACATGAATAAAAAATAAGAAATCATGTAGATGCGAGAATAAAATTGTCATTACATTGGAAATATTAAAATCTGCTGTATTTGGAATTTTGTCACACAATACAATCTCATTCCTTTTAACCTGGAGTAACACTTCACTGTGGAGTGATTGATCAATATTGTCAGGTGTTTATAGAAATATATGCATAGTCTGTACCTTGCGTAATGTATATAAATAAGGTTGATAAAATATAATAATCTAAAAAAAGCCAATTCAATGTAATATGTGTTGTAAGTATATAATAAATCTTAGGCGAAAGATTATAACTTTTATTTATTTTTATTGTAATACGTAACTAAGACTTAAAAAGATAATGTGATTCAATTTTTTTAGGATAAAGAATTATTAAAGGTCTTGCAATTGTGTTTCAACAATGGAATATTTAAATATTTCAATTTGATTTTTGTATAATAATATTTTTAGAAATTTGTAAGCACAGTTCAATAATATGAATGTGGTTTATGTAGAAATTTAAACTATGATAAATATTTTTTATCATATTATTTAGTTAAAGCTTGACTCAAAGTAACTTTATGTGTGTTTGCAGTGGGTTAATCATAAGTTTATTTTTGTATGGACCTCTATGTGTTGTTTTATTTAAGCCTTCTGATTATCTATTGTGGGATTGATAAACTTTAAGTACAAAAGAGTCCATTGGTTGTAGTTAAGCAGAAGCCATCCAACCCCAAAACTGTTGGAACTGAAAAAAATGCGTTTGAAAGTTTGAGACAAAAGAATTATGTAGTGGGATAGAAACACAGCCATAGTATTTTTTTGATTTTCATGAGGGTCAATTGTTTTCAGTAAAATGAAATTTTAGTGTAGACTATTTAAAATACGTGAATATCTCAACTTTGCAAAAATGAGCGTTGGGTGGCTTCGGCAACCTGAAATCCATTTTCATTCCCAGGGATTTTACATTTTTTTTATGGAGGCAAGCAGTCCGTTTAGTCGTTATTGATATAAGTTTTATAATAAACTTTTTCAATCAACACTTTGAGAGGTATTGGAATTTGGTTTTTTGGTTCCAATAAATAACATAATTCATCCAGCATTGATTAAAAGGTAAATAGATTTTTTTAATAGAGAAGTAAATATGTCTTATAAAATTTATATAATTTTGTCGAAAACAAATTACAAACAATTATAATTTTTGAGCATTCCTTAAAATTAATGTGACCATCTTGTATTTGCCAGTTTGTAATTTTTACAGTTTTAATTATTATTGATTGTTTCGCTTCTCAAAGTACTCTTTGTATAATTCAGGGTTTCCCAAACTATGTTTCTCAAACTCCGCGGAACACCAGTGTTCCGCGGAGCCAGAGTAGGTGTTCCGAAAAAAATTGGAATGGTTTTATACGCTGCAACTCAGTTTAAAAAAAAAAATCAGCTAAGTGTTCCGTTATATTTTCCGGACTGGCAAAGTGTTCCATTCCAGAAAATTTTTGGGAAACCCTGGTATAATTCATGCTTGAAGAAAAATGAAGATTATTCATGTGCATGTGATGCATAAGATAAGCTGGTTTTATTCTTTTCTTCAATACATGTAACAACTATCACAGGCTGATGCTTAACCCTTTTAGCCTAAGATTTTTTTTTAATATGATTTGTGCCATAAAAATAATTGCTCTTAGGCTAATAGAGTTAACGACTCCTAATCAGTTGGAATCAATTTACATTCCTGATAAATAAATGAAAAGTTTATAAAACTCTATTTTAAGATTGCTGTATGAAAAAAATTGTATGTATAATTATTTGATTACGATTGTTCCAGAAATTAAGTTATGTTCTTAAATTCTAAAATGAGAATTGATTCAAAGACAACTGTTTCGGAATGGATTTTTTATTGTATTATTACCGAGCTATGATAGTGAAATAAGCGTAAAGTAAATAATTTTATTCTTATTTTGTACATAGGAAAAATGTGATTTTTAATTTTAAGTGTTCGATTGCTTCATTTGTTGGATGGCGGGAATATAATAAAAAACCTATTAACTGCTCACGTATTGTTTTACTGTATATTATTAGTGACCTGATTCATTGGCATTTTCTACGTGGTATGTGATGCTTCTAAATAAATTGTCAAAAGTATTTGTATTGGACACAGACACCAGAGGTCAAATTCTTCAAATTGAGTGCTGAAGTCTTTCGAAAAAAGATGCTTTTTTAGTGGTCATTTATTTTTAAAACAATTTCTCCATCTGACGTGCTTCGACTTCTGAAAACTTATAATGGATGCATTTTCGAATTGGTGTGCCATAAAAAATCATTGATTGATTATGTGTACACTTTTTAGTATGAAAACCTGCCTACGATGTTCAGAAAGTTGACGTTATAGTCGAGAAGGAAGGTGTGGTCAATATTTTTTAAACAATCTAGAAACTAAGTGCTTGTAAATTGTTCCACTGGAAAGTCAAATTTTAATCTAAGTATGTGTAAGTATTGTCAACTGCTGTGGCCCAGTTGGTTAAAGCTTGCTCTACCAAACACGCAGGTCTAGGTTTGATTCCCGGTAAGATCACAGTAAATTTGAGAATTATTCAATTCAAAGTTGTGATCAAAGATTGGGTGTTTGTGATGACAATTCAAATTATTTCCTCCCATTCTTCTGATCCTTTAATAACTGGGGGTAGCAATAGCGATCAGTTAACCACTAGTCCTGTTCTAGCCTTATCCTTCTTTCCCTATTACTCAGTTTGAAAAAAAGTGAGGTTGAGTGACTGAGTAACAAACAGTTCTCGTAGAAAAAAACTTCTGTTGAGATACATCTATTAGGAGGCCATACTGATAAAAAAAATATTTAAATATTAATTTGTGCAGTTAACTTGTTGATTCTGAAAATAATCAACTCAATCGATATGTGTGTGTACATTTTAATTGTATATCGCTGGACCACGGATTAAATATACATATTTTTTGATCTTGTATACTATGGTAACACCAAAGCTTAGTGTCAAATTCGAAACTTCAAAACTAGCGTCATGGTACTTGAAAAACCATGGGCACTAGAGATTGAATTTTTAAAATATGTGTTCGGTATTAAGTAACGATCACTTAATATAAAGTATTACTACCCTTTCATACATTTATTTCAGTGACGGTTGGTGGGCTGGAGGCATTGGCGGATCCAAGGGGGGGGCCATGGCCCCCTCCTTGGGAGAATTTATTTTCCATTTATAATTTATTGACACTTTATTTTGAAATGGGCTCTTTAATTGTTTAGTTTACTATGTTTTATAGAATACATACTTACTTAATTATGTATTGACTATTTTTATATACACCCAATCTTTTTTTACGCGATACATTGGAGGAAGGTGGCGCGTAAAAAAACCTCACTTTCATATGATTTGAGAAATCGGTTCCAAAAATCAAAATATCGCGTAAAAAAGTATCAAAAATGTATGAAAAAAAAATCGTTCCTGAAAATAGCGCAAAAAATATTTTTTTACAGTGCCGTCCAAAAAAATCGCGTAATTTCAAAATCGCGCAAAAAAAAAATCACATAAAAAAAGGCTTTCATCTATTTTTTTAATGTATTATTTATGTATCATGCTTATTTTCAAATTGAATGGCCCCCTCCTGGGACAATTTCTGGATCCGCCACTGGCTGGAGGGGCTTGCACGAGCCCGTTGTTAATTTTTACTTAGACCGGAGAGCCCCTTGTTGAATTTAGAAATAAAATATTTTTAGATCAAATTAGTACTTAACTGCAATTTTTAACATATTATCTAAGACGGCTTAAAAAGTACATTTTGAAAAGAAAAGAAATAGCCTATTTCTGTGTCAATCTTAGAACCCTTCACTTTTGCAAATTAATGTATGTTAGTACATTTTTCAGCTAGGTATTGATATTAATAATGTAAGTTTGTAAAAAAATACTAGACTTCTGAAATTTCAATTCATTTGACCAACGTGATTTAAAAAAATATTTTATTCTAATAACATTTTTAAAGCAATAACTGGTGATGTTTTAAGCTGTTAGTATAAAATATAAAACAAATGGAAAACCCATAGGTTATCCAATCTCGGAGCCTTTTTGTGATCCCAGATTTCGGGATTGATTAATTTTCAATTCTGGGATTGGGCACTCAACATGAAATCGTGTATAATTTGAGAAAAGTTTTGGTGTTTGCCGATTTTCCCTAAATGTCACTGTGACTGGTTTTTTTTTTACCTGTACCAAATCCAAAATTCTATAAATTTTTGGGATTTGCTAAAAATTTCTCGATCCCAAAATCCCAGGATCGCGATCATACCAATCCCGGAATTTAGGGATCATAAAATTGGACGGGATCCCGGGATTGGAAAGCCTAAATACCACCTAACAAGACTATAAAGAGATTTTATCAAAAATGAAACAATACTGTGACAATGATTTTATTAACGGGATACATACATTTTAATTGTATATATTGAAGGTAGACTTCTTATTTTCTTTGTCAATAATGATGCTTATTGGTGAATATCACAATTATATTTTTTGTTCTACGTGTGCGACCATTTCGTCTTTCATTAAACAATTACTTTACATAAATTATTATATGGTGGTGCTTAGTGGCGAAGCAAAAATATTGTGCCCTCATACAAACGTCACGCAAGTTCGCCCTTGAATGATAGAAATCCTTCCTCTTTTGGCTGGATTCTCAGGCATTGTATAACTCTACTGTGAGGGGGGTATCCTACTGGTTCTACCGTGCATGGTAGTGGGCCAAAGATAATTCATATTTCAAGTTTATAACATAATAGCAGATTCGTGCAGTACAAAATGATACTCTATAATATAGTATGTAAATCTACGTCTAGATGAGTTTTTTTGGTAAATTGTTTTTTTATATTGAGTATGTTAGAATTTGCCCCCCCCCTTTTCGATGAGCTTTAATTCATTTCGTGGCTCTGCTATGAGGTAGCTAAGCCTCTGGTGGTGCTGCTGTGATTTATTACTTTTAAAATTTGAAGTGAAATTGTACTCGTTAAAATAATGAAGTCTCTTTTAGACCAACCAAGCAACACTATTCGAGTAAGCGTCTAAACGCATATCAGTTTTTTTTAGTGGTTCAGTTCATTTTTACCTGAGTTTTGATCGATTTAACACTCGTCAAAAAGGTGAGCAAGGGTGTGGTACAGGTGGTGGGGGTATCATCTCGCTTGAGGAAATTGAAACGGTTTCTATTCACTCGTTCACTTAAAATTCCCGGTTGGTTGCTTGACCGAACCCGCGTGTCGCCGCGTTCAGATTATTTTGTATTCATTCTCTCGGCCGCATACTCGATTGTTCTAAACGAGTCTTTATTCGTATGATGTAAACGTAACCAAACAAAAGTAGCTTATCGTTACTATTTACCCACACTATCATAAGTAGCTCGAATCAAAGCAAACATGGCGGCGCCGTCAAACGGCTCCGGAAATTTGGTCGAGGAATTTGAAGAATCTTTTCAGGTATAATACTTTATTACATTACATATTTTATCCTTATTATTTATTCTACTTACTCAATTCACTTTCTCTCAGATAAATCTACATTCTCTTTGTAAGATCGGTCGAGTGGAATTTCATTGTTCATTCTGTTCTTCAAAAAACATGTTTGAGATCATATTTTTTGAATTGTGATTTCTTAATAATACACACTTTTTTAACATGATAATAATTTATTGTATGTACTGTGTGTAGTTGTAACTCAATTGTCACTGTCGATGGCAGGGTTACTTTTTGTTTTTGATTTCAACAATATTATTTTTCGGCGTTATCTACCTACGCTTATTTGTTTTTATTGTAGACTTGAGAATATACGATTATTGTAATAGGACGAAGAAAAAATCTAGCAACTTATTTTGTAGTTATGACTAAAGCTTTTTAAAAGCGTACCGATTTTTAAAAATATCGTTGAGAACAATATTCTGCTGAGAAAGGATTTTTTTGTGATGTAGAAGTATTTTGTTTGCACGACAGCAACTAATCGATTAAAAATAGTGTTTTTGTGTTATCGAGGTATACCATGGAGTACACAACTTGTTTTACTATTTTTATTTAAGTATTTTTCGTCATATTTATATAAATTAAAATATTTAGATATCCTCGATTTGATGAACAAATCGAATTGTCCCTTTTTTGATATACTGCCTCTGAATTTACGCTTAGTATTGCTTTTCTACCGAAATCAGCTTCTGATCATCCTTTTTTTATTTATTAGTCATGCCTCAATGTTCTTACGAAACAAGAAGCTGGACCATGTGTGGAAAAAGAGGAAGTCAAAGTCGAAGTGGAAAGGTGAGAATTATATTGCCTTTAAAATTTTTAACAATCAGCCATAAGAGAGTAATTATTGTTTTACAAGCTTTTGTTTCTCCATTTCACCCTGATTATGCACATTTTCTTTTTTAAATTTTCCAACAGTTAAAAAATGTGTAGTGCAGTGGCGTACGGGGAGTGTTGAATTTGGGTGTGCTGTTTGTGAAAATTAAAAGAAAATAAACAATTAGGTATATCAAAAAGTGGTTGACTAACTGAGTCTCAAGCAGTTCTCATCGGAAAACTTTGATTGAAATACCTCCATTAGCAGGATATATGCTACACATTGGGAACAGACATATATTTAAAAATATATATAAAAATGTCTTGAAAACTATTATTTATTGTCTAAAATAAAATATTCTAAAATATTTATTTATATTTATGAAGAATTTAAAATGAGTGAATGGTATAAATGTTGTGTTTGAATATTATTTCATGAAGTATAATCGTTCATTCATATACAAAGGGTGCATTGATCCAATGCCACATTGACCGGCCACCACTGCTACCACACAACAAATATACTTTAAATAAATCGCTTTATTATAACTATTTTCATAATGTACGTTTCCATTATAATTTTGGCCGAACACGACCCAGGTTTCGCCTCTCAGCATCTTCTGGTGCATTCGCGCACTGGAAAGCACCGGAAGATGCCGAGAGGCGAAACCCGGGTCGGGAGCATGTGGCCTCATAATGATGGTATCTCAACAGAAGTTTTTCTAATAGAACTACTTGTTATTCAGTTGCTCAACCTTTTTTTTTTAAGAGAGTAAGGATAGAAGGACTGCTGGTAAACTAATCACTTTTGCTACGCCCTGATTTTTTTTGGATAGGAAGGGTGCGAAGGGAATTTTTAGACATCACAAACACCCATGCCTTCAAAGAGATATCGATAAATCGATTGAAAAAAAAACTGTTTGTATTTGGACTCAAACCCGTGAGATCCATCACGAACGAACATGACGTTGACAACTACACCGCACTGCGTACCTGACAACACAATTTTTGATTTATTCTTAGTTTTACTTTAAGTACATACTATTATTGCCCCCAGAAGTGTTAATTTTCTAAGAATTAATTTTTAGTGCCAAAAATGAAATTCAACCCTTATTCGTGAAAACAAGGCAATTAATGAAACGTTAATTATTTATTTTTACCGTTTCTTACTTGTGGTACTTCTTTATTATTTTACAGATTTATAGACCTAGCCCGTCAAATGGAAGCATTCTTCTTACAAAAGAGGTTTCTTTTGTCAGCGTTAAAACCTGAACTGTTGGTTAAGGAAGACAATAACGAGCTTAGATTGGAATTAGCTAGGAAGGATGAGTTACTAAAGAGACACTATGATAAGATTGCTGTTTGGCAAAACTTATTAGCAGACTTACAGGTATTTCCTTTTCTCAGAAAATATGCTTTTCGAATTCTTATATTGTATTTTATTTAACAACATTTATAAACTTTAATATAATAGAACACGAAAATAAACCAACAATTCTTTTTTCAACAACATGATGAATCTTTAATTTAACAACATGATGAAAATATGCTTTTCGAATTCTTATATTGTATTTTATTTAACAACATTTATAAACTTTAATATAGTAGAACACGAAAATAAACCAACAATTCTTTTTTCAACAACATGATGAAAAATAAGTTTTTTCAGATGTTACAAATTTTTCCGATTTCTTCAGCTGTATACTACTTTTGAAGTTGTTTTATTTAATTGTAAATTGTAATTGTAAAATTTCAATTCTAACACTTCACATCTTATTCTGAGAGCTTATTGTATAGTCGATGATAACATTATTTACTCTTTGGAAGTGATTATTTGAAAAAAAATGTGTGCAAATTATTAAATTACAAAATGCTTTCCCTTTTGGTATGTAGGGTTATGCTAAATGCGGTGGCCAAGGTAGCACGACTGCCGCAACCGGAGCGACAGTAGTCGGTCAACCGGGTATATCTCCTGCGCCTCCGGGGTCGCAGGCAATCACTCCCGCTGGAAATGTCAACCCTATCAACTCGGCGACCGTTTGCCAACCCATGGCGCACGCTCCTCATAATCAAATGCAGGTGCGTACGAATAATTGCAAACCAGAACTATCAAATATTGCAATACCTAGAAATACTGCGGGCTCTGCATGTTACCATTTTATTATATTTCTGTGAAGATTTCTTATTAACAATAACGCAATTTCGACACAGACGCAACAGCAGATGCAGCATGCGGCCGTCGCGGCCGCAACGCAGGCTGCGCAACTCCAACAGATGCAACAGTTGCATCAGCAACAGCAACACCAACAGCAGCAGCACGCCATGCAGGTAGCCACACCAGCATCACAAACACAGACACTAACACAAACTCCTAATAATAGAGCGCTACCCACCCAAAACATTAAAACTAACAATACCGCCATACAGAGAAGATAGCAATATTAACCATTATCGCTTTGATTGTTGGCTTTTTGGTTTTCCGGTTTTCTGATGGTTGAATATGGTTTTAGTCAAATAGTATTACCTACTCGACTTAACTCAAAATATTACTAGTGTCCACAGTAGATGGTTTTTCCTATAACCAAAATTATTATTCTGTTAAGTTAGCATATTCACTACGAGAGCTACCAATTATTGTACAAACTTGAGCCAAAAAAAAATACAAAATAGAGACTGATATTGAGAGCATTTATTCGTCTCCGACTAGTTCAATTTTGTTGAAAGTGCCTTAATAATACCGTTGTTGTATTACTATTAAGTTTATCAATGTTTATATTTCCTTTATGTATGGATGTTTAAATAATTAGTTGCCGAATACTGGAAAGGGTATTAATTTTGCCAAATAACAAAACGTGGATTATACCATAATTTGTTTAATTATAATTGAATTTATAGATTTAATTAATTCTATGTTTCGTTTGATCTTTAATGTCTTTATCGGCTCTGAGCTAAGTCATTGGTAATTTCATTCACTGACAATAATTCACTTGATAGTGACTTTCTCACAATACTTGTAAAGGTTATTTTTATAGATAATGATAAAGTTGATGTCGAGTTGAAATGAGTTGTTTGTACATTTATTATTTTTCTTCACCATTCTTCAGAATCCGATCTCTATAATTTTATATTGTATTTTTCTAATGGACCTACCTGTACATACATAATTTCTGTATTTGTTTTTTTCCTGGATGGTGACTAATTCTAGTTCATAAATTCATTCCGCAATCTATACAATACACACTACACAATAAATGTATATATTGTATCTTTAGATTTGAGTTAATTTCAAACGGTTGTGTAAATATATAATATGTTGATCATCGTGTGCGTGCTGAACGTTATGGAAACATGTGTCACTTGCCGACTTCCACTTCTAGGCGTTTGCATTTTGACATTAAATTTGTTAAAAAGAAAAAGTATCGAGTCACTGCAACCAATTACGTATGCTCACGACTAATTATTATAGAATATTTCTGATACAGACTGAGGTTCCTTGATAGAACTTTGATATTAAATGTTGTACACTTCCATAAGTTTTATCCCTAACGACTGACAGTCAGTTTGAATTCATCCGTGCACTTGGTAGCCTGAAAATGCCGAAAGGTGAAACCGGCTGCTTGGGTAACCGAATTTTAAATAAACAACATTTGTAATGACTGATATTAAATATTTAAGTATAATAAACAACGGAATTATTTATAAGTCTTATTTTTTGTAGTTTGTACCATACACTTCTTTTTACACATAAACCAATCACATTTGAATCGTTAAAATTATGTACATTCACACAAGTTTTGTCACTAACAACCCGGGTTTCGTCTTTCGGCATCTTTAGTCGAAATCTTAAATTAAATCAATCACAATTTAAAATATATTTTTGTTGCCATTTCAGTTGCTTTTCAATGTTTCATTATTGTCTTTTTCTAGGTATCCATTTTTTTACATCTTTATATATAAAATTATATTTTATTATTATGCTTTTTATGTGGTTTTGTAAACGGTGTTTGCATGGCTGGATACGATGCTTTTTGTAATTAATAATGTGTTGCCGAATATTTTATGGAAAATTTTGAGCTGCGCAAAATGGTATTTCAAACAAGGCTCTCAATGATAAGAAATTATTTAAAAAAAACTAGAATTTTATTGATTTAAATTCTACATGATTTTTTTCTCACTTTCTAAGTAATGTCATTTTTATTATAAAAAGAGTTTTTACTACCATTTTGTTCAATACAATTATTGTAAATATACCTTATAAACATTGGTAACTATATGCTATATTGTTTTTCATTTGTTAGTTGTAATTATCATTTTTTTTTTGTTACCACTATTTTTATAACAAACTATGTTTTTATTTTATATTTTGCAAATATATCTTTTTTTACATGGCTATTTTGTTTTATTATTATAATTGTTATTTTAACACCTTCTGTGACCTATAATTTATGCTTTTATTTAATGGTGATAGTTTTATACTAATACATCCAATTGTTTGAGATGAGTATTCATAATTTTTATGCAGGAAAGTTGTACACAACATAGGTGAGTTATTGCAAAGGTAATATCATGCCTTGTTATACTTTTGACTAACAAGTTTAAGGATTCAACGTGAGATATATTTATATCTTAAAATTATTTTCATTGGATTGCAGTCAAGAAAACACATAAGCTTGTATTTTGTCTTTCATTATAGATGTATTGAGTTATTCGAGAGTAGCAACAGGTTTGGCTTTTATACAGACACATTTCTTAACCAATGTTTTTGTAATGGAGAATTCAAATCGAAAAACTTCCTACATTTAGTTTCAACGATACTTCTCAAAAAGTTAAATGCAACCAGTAGATTGACAAACTTATCAATATTAATTTCATGTGACCAATACTATATTTGCGGGAAACGACTAAAAAAGTACAACTGACAGCCTAAGATTATTTGTGAGATTTTTATCTACTGATATGAAATCAAATCACAAATGGATTACTAAGATATTATATATATCTTGATGACACGAAAAGGACTCGAATAGATCATGGTGAATAATTAATACAATTATATTTTAGAGAGAAGTGCAGCAATTGGTATCACCGTATATTTTTCGCCATTATAACTAGATTGGTTAATAAACACTTGAGTACGAAAACGTCGAGGAGTGACAGGGTACAAAGTGACCCCAGACAAATTTGGGTAATATTTGTTTTGCATTAATTGAGGCATCTGAAGATTTCAATAAATATCAGCTGGATATTATTGTTATTCACTTGGAACTAAATGGTTAAAAAGTTAAGAAACATGCACAAGTTAACAGATTATTGTTAGAATACCCAGAATATTGACCCTAGAATATACATCCACATATTTATTAATAATATTGGTAGTAAAAAAGGGAAAATTGTTCTTCAATAGATGTCAGGGGGCGGAGGTGGCGGCGTACCTCAGGGTATGTTTATGCAGCAAGGACCCCGAGGGGCTTTCCCGCAGGGCGGCTCGTTACAGGGACCGTTGGCCTACCTCGAAAAGACCACAACCAATATAGGTAAATATTCTTTATGAATGAATACATTTGAGTTAATATGAGTATTACTTAATTATTTTCAGGTGGTTAATATGCGTTTTAATTACAGATCTAGTGGGAATGGGCGATGGCCGCAGGTGACGGGGGAGGGGGAGGGGCAGGGGTCGAGGCCGTGGCAGAGGAAGAGGCCGCGGTAAATAGACAATAACTTCATATAATATACATTTTTTTTAAAATAAAATATTTGGCATTGCAGCAAATGCCAATGCGCCAAATATTTAAAGTTGTAGATCATACGAGAAAAACTCGATGAGAAATTATTGTCACTCGAGATCAACTCAAGGTAAACTTTAAGTTTTAGGTCTCAAATTTAAATTGAAAAATCTAAATTTGACATTGACCTTACCGGGAATTGATCCCAGATCCACCTGGTCGGTAGGGCAAGCCCTAACCAACTAGACCACAGCGGGCGACATTTTAAATGTGCAATATTATTAATGTTACATTTTATTTTCTAGGAATGTTCTGATATCAATTATAAAAAGGAAGAATTACTTTGTCATACATTCTGACATTTTTCACATCTAGGATACATAATAATTGCTGCATCATACCGAAAGAGAGTTGACCACAACTGATTGAAGTTCGTTTACTATTTATGGACAAGCAGTCAATTTCTTTCTGTATATGGAACTAAGTCTTGAGAATTTTTTTCCGTGCCCTTGAGACTATCAGCAAACACTGTGTGGTATTGCTTTTTTCAATATTGATTTCTTTTTTGTAAGCATAAATTTGTGAAGCTTTAGTGTGTTTTTAATTTGCAGGTCGTGGAACGTCCCCTGAGTATGGCGGAGGAAGCATGACTCCCCCCTAGTAGAAACCCCTCCCTCTAGGACTGCATCATCATTACGGTCACCATCACCATACATATTCTGTCTATCAAAAAACATCTGGACTAAAACCACTTATTTTTAAAATTGATAATTTTGAGAGACATAACCTTAGAAAATACTTTAAATATCAACATTTAAAAATTTGAATTGTCGATTATCATTGATGATTTTTAATGTTGCCTATGCTTAGAATACAATACTATATATTTACACTTTTTATAGAAGAAACTCATTTCTTTATATCATTCAGATTTCACAATCTTGTAAGTCAAAGTATGAAAAGTTTCAATTGAAATTTTCACCTTAAAATCTTGTTTGATTACTATAATTGATATAAATTGAAAGGATATTTGTAATTCAACCTTATTAAATGTATTTTTCATGTAAAGTTTTCTTGAAATAACTTTTTATTACAAATACAGTCAGATATAATATGATAAAGTGATAATACCAGCGAAGGCTTGTTACTTGTGCCGATGACATTTTAGAGTTTTTATAAAACAGTGATAATTTGTAATTTAAGTGTTACTCGATAATAAATAAAATAATTACGATACATCACCCAAGAATTGATTTGAACCAAGCCAGTTTACCTCATAAGTGAAAACTGTTACGAGAATGTTTGATGCACAGTAATTAAAACAGTTTATTCATGTAGTTTTGCATCCACATTGTATATATTTTACATTGATTCAATTGAAAGTCATTTTGCCCATAGAAAAATTACTAAATCTCATTAAAAAAAGCTACCCAAGGTTAGTTTTTGAAAAGATCTGACATCCACTTTTTACCAAAAGCGACACCATTCACACCAATTCTGGATTGTGAATATTGCAAACAATTAACTAATAAATAAGTTAAATTATGACTCTTACACGTACAAGATTGTAAACCTTAATGACTCTACTATTCTCGAGTCCACACTTGTTATTAATTGTTCAGAACAAATTCTATTTTATTTATCGTAGCATTAGAATTAAAATAGTTTTAATATAATAGATTGAAACTCAATTATTCACTTTGATTTTTGTTTATTCAATCATTAAGGAATTGTTATTGCGTTTGTTGCTATGATTTTAGGAATAGTGCAACTTCTTAGTTGATTGAGTTCCAGCATTTAATTATAAAACTCTTCCTTACGTGGTCAGAAACTTCCCCATTTGTTTTTTCAAAAAATATTGTAATTTTTAAGAATTTACTTAAACTTCTCTTACTAAGTTTTTATATCTAAGCACAGTGCTTCACATTATATGCTATTGAGAGTAAATAAACGTATGTGTCCTCTCAAAAGAAAACTATGTAGAACAATTTATGGCTTATCATCAAAAAGACAAAAAGAGGAATATATATATATTTTTTTTACTATGCTATTTCATTTGTCACTGCTTATTTCATTTTTTGAACGGCATCATCGAAATCTAGGGAGTGCTGCATCACCTATTATCTACTGCCAGTCGTATATCTTTTTTTATTGAAATATCATTATTTCTTTAAATGAGGATCTTGGTTTCAAACACGCCCAAATCCAGATTTGAGATATCGTTATAATATTGGATTACTGATTCAAAAGAACAGAATTTAATTTTTGACATTACTAAAAAAACCTCATAGTGTCCATGCAATTCAAAATATGACCTTGTAGTTAAAATTGTCTTAAGTCATTATAAAAAAAGTGTATATTTCTCTGTTCAGTAAAAAGCGGACCTGGTCTTTTTGATCCCAAGCTCCTCATATATGGATACTGCACACATCTATCAGTGATTATTAACACTCATATTATTCTTGTTTCAAATTAAATGAAAAACGATTAATATTAGGAAACAAATCTCTGCTCGTTTCCCTTTGTGGAATGTCAATTGAGACCACATGCTCGCAGATTAACTCACGAAAGATCTTGATAGTTTCGAGAAAGAATTGGGAAATGATAGTTTCGAGATATATTTTTAAAAATAATAATGAAATATTTGATTTAAATTTTTGCAAATTTACTTTAAAATATTGAGTTCTATATAAACTTAATTTTATATAAAATAACTCTCCATTCAAAAGATTTTATCATGTTGAAATACATATTCTGATATCCGGAAACTATTTAATCAAGCTAGTTGTAGGATTGGTTACACGTCATTGTAAAAAATTTGTTAAAATTAAAAAAAAAAATATCCAAAATTATAATACAGGAAACGGGTTAAATGTACTAATTCTTAGAATATGAAATTAACTAGGGTACAGTATAAACTAGAGCTAGGCAAACTTTTTGACTGATTTTTATCTGCAAAAAAATATAGATTGGTCCGCATACGACTGTAGTTTGCCCAAGTCTGGTATAGACATTCAAACAATCTTTGTGATTGCTTAAATCTGAAATAAGTATTCTTTTATTCAATGGGCCTATTAGAGGTGAAGTGAGCTAAGTGGTATTTTAGAAAAATATTTAATATTCTACACGTCTTAAATTGTTGTATAAGTGAAATAACTTCAGTTAATACACATTGCAATAGTGTTATCTCCGTAAAATAAAAATATGCAATGCACCACAGGGCTTCCAATTAACCGGACATTTAAGCTAACCGGTTTTCGGTTTTTTTCAAATAAATAAACCGGGTAACCGGTTTAAACCGGATTTATTTTCAAAAAACCAATTTTAGTACCACACTAACCAATGTTTCAAAAAAAAGTATTTTGATTACTTAAAAAACAGTCAATAAGTGCATAAAATTAGAACTACCAATTTTCACTATGCACAAACATGCATTCGAGTCCTAATGATTGTATGCCTAACATTGTCACATTTTTAAATAATTGTTTAAAATAAATGTAACGCATATTCAGCTAGTGTTCAATTGTATAACACTTTAAATACTTTTTTGCTCGTCTTTATTATTTTTTTGTTCACCACATGTGCATATTGGAAAGACCAATGATTTATGGCACCGATTGTTAGAAAATAAAAAAAAAACGTTTTAAAATTGAATTGTTTTATAACTTGAAAGATATAATAAAACATGGGCTTGGTCACTTAACCTTTTTATGTATGTATGCTGCAAAAAAAGTGAATATAAATTGCCATCTTTTAAGTTCAGGTACTTACTACTTTCTCGGAATAATAGCAATCTATATTATACAGTATTTAAGTTCCATATCCAATATTAAATTGTTAATAATTATAAATAATCCGACTAATAAAGATCAAATGAATACGTGAAAAAAATGTAGATTATAAATTTTTGTTTACTAATATTTAAATTGCTTTGTAACAGTACAAATTTTCGGTTCGGATATTTTTTTCATTTAAAAGATATAATGATGAACGTATTTTTGGTTCAATAAGGTTCACTTGTTTTATTATCATTGGTATTTTGAGAATCCTTCGTATTACAGATATTTGATTGAAAGCAGTATAGTTGTCCATGATTTCGACTACATAGTTGTTATTAATATGTCACAGAAATTAGACAATTGAACAGTAAAATACTTTATTATATTGTACTATTTATAATATTATTATTATATACAACATTTTTAAATATTTATACTCTACGTATGAATATTTAAATACAATCTCGTGGTGTTCAAAGCGGAAAAAGATTTTTTTATTAACCCGTTTAACCACCCAAAATAAACCGGTTTTCGGTTTTTTTCAAAACACCCGACAAACCGGTTAACCGGTTTGGAAGCCCTAACCACAACATTTAGTAAAGACGTGATTATACTTAAAAATCCAAGAAAAAGTTTTATCATATTACTAGTTGGGTCACTTCACCTCTAGAGGGCTCATATAATAGATTTAATGTTTCTTTGGTACGATTTCATTGTATGATTTAATCACTACAATATTCAATGTAAAAATATAAAACTTCTGGATATCGTCGCCAATATTGCAAGAATACTGAATTTTTTTTTTTGGTAAAAGTAATTTGTTGCAATCTCATTCAGTACAAACTTTTGTATTTACAAATATCTTTATTTTCATTGCATAACACATTAATTAATTATTGAAATACCTTAATAAGAAACAGGTTTTTTATTTTTTCAGTAATATAGTTTTTTGTCTCTCCTGTCAAATTTACCCAAATTCAAGATAACTGTTCTTGCAGTATTGGCGACGATATGTTAAAAAACTTCTTGAAAATAAATTACTGTCTTCTAGGTAACGAAATTTAAATATGTACTCATAAAATAAATTGTATATAAGCTTTTTTAAAGTAATTTATTAAAAATTCTAAAATAAAGATTCTACTAATGAAAATAAAAAAATATATATGTTTTTATTTTCCAGCATATTACATTTAAAGACTGAATTTAAGTTGCTTTATACAACCCTGATACATTTCGGCAAGCGGCGGATTACTTACTTTTATTCTCTTATTTACCTGTTATTGTGTGATTGAAATACAGCAGTGATGCACAACCTTTACCTTCTAGGGGGCCGCATAAAATAAATTATCGTGGGCTTGGGCCGCAAAGAAAAAATAATTTAAAGTACGCTCGATCCTTTTTTACACGGAGCATATGTACGTTCCATGTAAAACAGCCTCACAAAAAAACCGTGTAAAAAAGATTAAGTGAATTTAGATAAATGAATGATAGGTTCCATTACATTATTTTGACCGTGTTATTTCGAAATGTGAAAATAAATAAGCTATGCAAAAAAAGGATTATTAAAAATCGTTTCATTGTGAAATATTTATGTTTCATTTATATTTAATTCAAAAGTTAATCCGATCTTGGTCTTAGTAAATTTTTAACTATTTTTTTTTTATTTGACATAATATTCATCAGTAAGCCTGTTTCTATGAACCGATTTATTCTCCTTCATTGAAGAAAAAGCTTGATTACATTTATTAAATAAATGTTTACATGATAAAAATATGTTTCAGAAAAAGATTCAAGGCCCGCCACAAAAATAAAAAAGGGGCGCTCGCGGTTTGTGCATCACTGATATACAGTCGATAGCGTAGTGGTCTTAATGCATAATATTTATCTGGTTGCTATGCATATTATATTATGTGTGTCTGCGGCTTCTCGGGAGATTTTTTTTTATTTCAACATCAACTTATAGTGGAATTCATTTATATTTTAAAATTTAAATAAACACCTGTCACATGTAGTTAGTTGCACAGCACACAGAGTGACTACCCTATCAATTTTAATTGTATGCTTATATTACAGTTACAAGATAATGTAGAATGTACATAAACCTCCGAAGAATGAAATGGTGGTGAAAAAAAATGAAATGGTGTGAGAAGTTTGTAAATATGTGTATTTGTAGTATCTCTTTCCGAATTAATTTTAGTATAGTTTTGTATATTTGGCAATAATATAAATAATCTGGTAGATGTAAGTGAATTTTTTTATAATATGTCGTGATTTTTTAAATAAATTTGTCTATGATACATTCAACAGTGATGTTTTATTTTTCAATGCATAAACAATGCATAGGAAGAATTTTGTTTATACTGAAAGTCTCGACATTTAAGGTGAAATTTTATTTAAATGGTTTACATTATCAAAAACATTGTTTAAACAACCTACATACTCTTATTCGCTTATTGAATAAGACCAGAGGTGGAGAACCTGCGGAAATTTGGCTGATTTTTTTTTTTGCTTAATTTAAAAAGTAATATACTTTTTAGTAGATCTATTTAAAGTTTCTTGCGGCCTTGTGGTATGAAAAAGTTTCCCTCGCATGTACAGGACCGATAGAATAAGTTTAGTAAAACTAAATTTATTAATAGCATTTTCACAAAAAGTTATGTAGGTAATGTATTGATTATAAGTAAAAATAATTTAATCAAAAACCTGATAATATATAATAATAATTAGTATTTTTGACATGTACATTTATGCTGATACATATAAACTTTATTTCCTCCAGAAATTTAAATAGTTATCGTGACAATTAAATGGAAGCTTGTGATATTACTGAATGTATTTGAAGATCTTGATTATTAAATGAAAAAGATACATTATGTTCTCCCAAGCATTTTCGTTTGATAGTATACATTTTTTGTTAATTATTGTTTACTTTTGAGCTTTTAATGGCTTGAGCCCTGGCTTTATTTTTGACATATCTGGAGCAATTTTAGGAATTGGTAAGGTTCCTTGTTCTTTATTGAATTTTTCTTTACATTCTTTCTCTAGGAATGAAAGTATGTGCTTGCCGTAATCAGCTTTGTTGATTATTTTGCCATTACACCAAGTTGCTGAAATAAAAAAAAAATACAAATATACATAGTGAAATATGCACATACATTTATTTTGATATTCTAGTATTTTATTACTGCTGCGTAACAATTAAATCCATCTTAAATATTCATCAATTTAAAAAATAGTTCTTCACCAAAGTTATGCGAGAATAAAAGAAGCAAAAGCAAGTATTTTTTAAAAATTTTGACTGAAAATTTATTGTTATACGTTATACTACTAATTATAAATTTGTTCATTTTTTTAAAAAATGTATTGAATGTAGTTCTCATGTTTATTTTTAATCCAATTAAGTACACTGCATATTGACATAACCTCACTCAACGGGCTGCCCCAAACGCCTCCAACACAGAAATTGGTGTATATAGAGTTCACAAAACCGAGCTATTTGCGAATTAACTTCATTACCGCTAAATACTTAATTTTCTATTTTTTTTATACTACAATATTTTCGAGGAGTCTTCTGCGGACAGCGTTTCCAAATCGGATATAAAAATGCACACGCTCTCGTAAGTATATCTCGCTCGCACGAACCAAACAGTGAACTACAAATATTCTAGCGTAAAGGTCCGATGAAGTAATGTAATTTAAATATGGTATGTATGCCCGGAAAAAAGCACCGCGATCACGTTCAGTAAAAGACCAAACAGACACCATAAAAATATTCAACATGTAAAAATGCACGGCACCGCCATCCCGTGGTCTAACTCTGTAAAATATCTCGGACTCACTCTCGACCCGAGATTAAATTTCATTCAACATATCCGCTTAAAAAAACGTCAGGCCTCACAAGCGATGGCCAGACTATACCCGATGCTGAGCCGACACAGCAAATTAGAACTAACTAGCAAGCTGCTACTTTATACAGCCATCACCAGGCCTATCATGACTTACGCCTGCCCCATATGGGCGCACGCAAGCCTCAACAATTTAAAAATTATACAAACAATCCAGAATAAAGCCCTGAGATTGATAACCGGAGCCCCCTGGTATGTCCGCACTACCACACTCCATGCAGATCTAAACATAGAATCCATACCTCAACATATCTTGAAATTGTCAAAGAAATTTTACAAGGACATGATAACTCACCCGAACCCCCTCATAAAGGCACTCATAAAGGACTATACTATATATCCTCACACCAACCACCGAAGACCGCACGATATACTCGACATACTCACATCACTTGAACCACCACCAACCCCCTAACCACCCTACTCACCCCCTACCACCCCGAGCGCCGCATTGCCCAGAACCTAGACTGATGTGATCCAAGACTATGGCAAACCAGAAAAGGAACACGAAGAAGACGGATCGAACTAACGATGTCCCGGACCAACCCCAACTTCATATGCACCTGCCATGTATAATTAATTAACTATATAAAGATAAATTCATTACAATGTAAACTCACGTAAACTCAGTAAATAATTGAATAATAACATCATAATACCCCAAATTCCTGCCAAAATAATTGTATGACCTCCTGTAAATAATTGAATACATTCCTGCAAACAAAATACTGAAATGTCCAAATCACCTGTAACCACTGTATTGTATGTACCATATTTCATGTAACGGAGTTTTTCAACGCTTCCCCAGGCAAAAACTGGGGGTGCGTTTTTCTCCTGGGTTTTGGTTGTTTTTCGTTAATAATATCGCATACTGCGTTGTGTTCGTATTCATAGCGAGCCCCGACGCCCCATGTACTGCCTTCAGCAACCCATTCGATTCACGCCGTGACGCCGCGAACAAAGAGATGCACGCCACACATTAAATTCACACACGCACGATCACGGGTTCACACCCAACACTCTAATCACACACAGTTCATTACTTTAGATGGAAGGGTACATGGGCCCAAAGCCCGTACACCCCGCACAGAACAAACTCACAAGTCATGGTATGTATGTTACTTCTGAAATTTAGCAAAAGTTGTTATGATGTTACACAGTGGCGGTTCTAGGTACTGGGCTAGGTGGGCTAAGCCCGACCTGCATTTTTCACCCAAAACTTTAGATGGCTGAATAAAAATGAACAGCAATTCGGCCGCTGAACAAAATAAATACATTTATAAGCGTAACTAACCTTTCCCAAGTGAATATACTTAATATCTTTGTTTTAATTATCCTCTGTCAATATAAGACAATGTTACGTCTACCTACAATCATATTCCCGATTGTGTTTTGTATTACAATTTTAAACTGAGCCGGCACAATAACCCTATGAATACTTCACAGGGAAAAGGCAACGTCACTCTGGCAACACCACTCAGGGGCTGTAATGGGATTAGACCGCAACCACAGACAATATCATGAAATTTTTCTTTACACTGGGGCGCAATCAAGCACGATTAGATTTTTTTTATATTTGTATGTACGGAAACGTCATCAAACACAAAGGATTGTGTTTTAATCTGTCAAACTTCTGTTGATCGTTGGGGGCTGAACTGATTCAGCCCATTACACATACTTATGCATTGAAACACAAAACCAATATCGTTGTATTGTATGAAAGTGACAGGTATTGACTTTCAGTGTGACAGTTCTGTATTGCTTTTAGTTGGTACTTGTTATTTCACTTTGAAAGAGACGAATTAAAGGATTCCGTGTTATTATTCTATTATTTCTTAGTAACATTAGCATTGATTTTATTATATAATAATTTATGCATTGCAGTAGTATCGTAGTGCTTGTTAATTTGCTTGTAGATTAATGTATAAGGTGAAGTAGAAATATGCTTTTCTCTAGCCCACCCAAGATTTTAGGTCAGGAACCGCCACTGATGTTACACATGTTTGAAACTGCTCCACGACGCCAAAGAGTTAATACTTCAATTAAAAAATATATTTACCTATGTTAACATGTAATTTATAACGTTTAACATTCATCAGATCCGGCCCTCTAAAGATTTCAAACAGGCCCCTGATTTTTAATAGATAAATGAGATTTTTTTTAAATTCTTATAGGATTCCAACAACAATATTTTTCGTCCGGCCCCCATCGTTTTTGATAAAACTATCTTCCCATTTCTCAAAAAGATTGGAGACCCCTGACTTAGTCTGTAAAGACTCAAAAGAAGTCGATTGACTCCGGTAGCCACAAAATTCCACCCGCTATGGTGGACGCGTAATTCATCACGTTACTATATCATCGGCTATCGTTATATCTTTTATTGTAATATTACCAAATTACTTGTTACTATAAATAGTGTAATTTTATATTTACTAAACCAATTATTGCATTTCAAATTGAAAAAAATACACCGTGTGGCATTGAGAGTTATTATTTTGCCTTTTCATAACCGATTACCATCTTTCGCAATAGCTTCACGCCTTTCTGCTCATTCAAATTTATATGTAAAATATATTTTGGCTTACTTAATGGATTCACTATTTTGGGTTGCTCTTCGGTAGATTTCTTTTTGTGAACTGTTTTTGTTGAACCCTCACTTGAAATAACAAGTATGCAGCAAAGCACCATAGCCAAGGAAAAAGATAATGACCTCATGTTTATCTGAAAAAAAAATACAATATGCTCTACCATCATTAATATAAAATACTCAATGTAATGGTAGACACTGAGAGTTGGGAAATAAATAGAAATAACTACTTCTACAGTTGGCGTCGTTAAGTTGATGTGACACGACACGACGTTTTTATTAGACTTAGATTTTATTTAGAATATAATTCAGTGTCAAGCAAAGGGTTAATTACACCAGTAACATTAAAAAAAAAATATGGTGGTGTCATGTATTGTATCATATAAACTACTAAAGGTATATACCAAAGAAGGCTGTTCAACCTTTTTAGCCCTGGGATCGACTTTTACTGATCGCGATCTACCGGTTGGACACCCATGTACTAAAGAATATTTATGACGCTGTTTTTCATTTAACCGCCGATGCAAGGTAGTGTAAATTTAATAATTTCCTTCGTGAATCAATGATTGCTATGAAAACTTCAAATATGTGGTGAATCAATACTTAGGAATCGTCAATATATGATGTCAAGTTATAAGGAGGGTTATAATGTGACGATTTATGACAAAATTAAAAAAACATGACTAAATGTGACGATAGGGAGCAGTGGCGGATTAAGCACACCAGAGGCTCCAGACGCATTAGAATTTGGAGGCCCTATTTTTCGGATAACATAAAAGCGTCAGAAAATTTTATGCAAAATAATAAAAATCTGAACAAAAAGTACATGGGTTATATAATTTAAACTACTTTTGAGGCCCCTAAGATTTGGAGGCCCCAAGCGCGCGCCTTATTCATTTATAAATTAATCCGCCACTGATGGGGAAAGGTGAAAATAGCCAAAATCGTGTGACGTCCTATATATGGACGGCCCCTTACAACAACATTCAAATTACTGTTAAATAAATAAATTCGGTTCTATTGTTTTTTTTTGCCGAAGAAGAGTGTTTTCTTCAATATATAGTATGTAGGTATGTATATTCAAATCAAATATTTCGTCCTAATTCCTATTGTTAAAGCTGTTTCAATGATGATAACCAAAAGCAGGATATGAAAAACCGGCTGGTATAAATTTAAGTCTGTGAATGCGAATTACACTCTAAATGTAAATGGTTTGATAACATATTTAGAATGAAACATAAATAAATCGACATGTTTGTCTATTAACATAGTCCAGTGTTTACCAAATTTCGACAACTGTGTACCCCTTTTACAATTTTTGTAACACCGAGTACCCCTTGTCAAACAAAAAAATGCAAATACTTTAATAATAATCAAAATATGTAAGCTGCTTGTTGCACTAGGCCAGAGTACCAAACTATCTGCCGCGGAGGAAGACGCCTCATTACTTTTATTTTAAATAATGCCTCTTCATTTAAATTTTCTTCAATTTTTAAATATATTCAACATCTACGAATTCTAATAAATATTTGTCACGTTCGCATATATATAGTAGTCGATTCGACACATTTTCCACATTTCCTTTTTTAACGCATTTTTATTTGGTGTGCCGTGGAACAAATCTCATTCACCGGTGTGCCGCAAAGTAAAAAGCGCGTACCACACCAAACTCTTCTCGTACCCCAGGGGGTACGCGTACCACACTTTGGGAAACACTGAGTCAATAATTTAAAGTAAATTTTTGATGGTGTACGAATTGAAACGAAATTTTTTATTATTTATTTTTCTTCTTTCAATTGATAAATTTATTTTAATTTATACAAATTATTATAATTGATTCAGCTTCGATTTCGATGCTGATATTTTTTGCATAATATTATGCTAGAGTTCACCTGCAAGATCAACGAAAAATGGCGTTGCTTTAGTTTGATTCGCGTTTGAACTAATTAACTAAAAAAAGCACTGGAAAATGATGAGTAAACAATTTAATGGTGAACAATTCTCACAGGCGACTTTTTGCGCGCATTACATTATGGTATTTTCGTTACCAGACGACCAAATTAAATAATAACATTTTATTTATTACTTATCGTCTTAGTAATAATTTTGGGATTCACTATAACATGTAAGAAATGTGAAATAGATTTAAAAAAAAGCTCAAGCACCAACTCACTGGAAGTCTAAAAAAATTCACAGGATGAAGCTAAAAAAAAGATCTTCGAGCCCAGAATAATTGTGGAATCATTTCGACCCTGTTTGAATTAATGACGAAGTTAAAAAAAGGTCACTGAGTTGAAAACAATTCTCGAATCTGTTAAGTCGACCCTTTTTTCGACAGAACAATGGTTGGTGATCAAAACCGGGATCCCGAAACCGAAAGCAAGAATTCTGAAAAGTTTGTAAATTCCGAAATCCAGACGTCAGAAAAAGGGTGCGGGATTGTTCTTAATTCTTGCACTTCGCGGATAAATAATATGGTAACAGATTTCTTTCTTGTTCTTAATATTTTTCTACAAGAATGAATACTAGGACTTGAATACTTAACGATCATTTGTAAGTCCTGTTTTATAGAACATAAATACTTAAATTTTAAAACTAAAATAAAAAAATCTTTATATTATATTATAGTCAATAGTTATTCATTATATTTCCAGATACTACCAATAAGAATCTGAGCAGAATTCAGAATATTTTGAATTCAATTTATAAATTATTAATGTGCTAATTTTGTTTACGAATAAGATTCAGATCTTTTTTACTGTTCACGTTTTAAATATAATATTTCTCAACAAACTTTAAGTGTCAATTTCCGTCTAACGAAAATTATTTGGTTAAACTTTAACTCCAAGTTAAAAAAATACACAGAACATTTGGATAACTTATCCCACTCAGTTACTGCGATCATTATTTCATTGACTTTATATCATTTACATTCACAGTATATTATTTTCGTGTTAAACAAAAAAGAAAAATATATGCACCAGGTATATTTTTTCAGTTCAGCTTTGTTCAAAATCAACGACTTGCAAGAAAGAGTTTTTAAACTCTACTAAAGATTTCGCATTGGGTATTTACAAACATTTTACCTGCTCATATATTTGTCAAATACCTACATACAGTGGCGTAGCGAGGGTACATGCCGCCCGGAGCGGTCCCCCAATTTGTCGTCCTTTTAACCCTTCGGTTGCCAAAAGCCGATACATCGGCTTTTGCTACTCTGGCGACAAATGTCAATGCCGATCGGCTCTAAAGTCATCAGTGAAAAAAGTATCTAATATATCTTCAACACTCAACACTGATATTTTTTTAGAGATATACAGTCAATCCTCATTTTATGCAATTTCGAATTTATGCGGTCTTTTAGAAATACATTTTTTTAAAATGTACTATGTTTTACGATGTATAAAATGTTAAATATTACATCGAAAGAACGTATCGTTGTATTTTAGATATAATAGAGAATGAATCGTAAACCCAACCGACATTTTGAAAAAAAGTACGAATATGGACTGTTTAAATCAGTGTTTCTTAACTGTATTGAAAGAATCGCTCCCTTCAGCAGAAATAAATTATCCAAAAGTATCTAACGCCCCCCAAAAAAACGAAATTATAAAATTACACAATTCTCTATGTAGTACTACTATTTCATGGAATGGATTTCCTACTACAAATAAAAAATGCTAAAAAGTACAAATTAAACGTCAATAATAAAATAAGTACAATAATAAAGTCTTGCAATATCTCAGTGGCCCACCTAAGTGCATTTTCCACTCGCATCGCCTCCTCACATTCCTGCAGCGTCCCCCAAATTAAGAAAATCTGAACAAACTTTGATCACTAATTTCATTGTTAGAAAAAAACCATCTTTTTTTGAAATTGATGCGCATACTATTTCTTCCGAAAACGAGTGATTTCTAACCACATGCAAAACGCAGTTAGCATTGTCAATTCATTCACGATAATCGTAGTTAAAATGTTTCTAAAGTGAAACAATAATCAACAAATTTTATTTCTTAATAAAACAGTATTTTTACGCCGTGCTTTTCCCTTAATTTTCTTATACCTTTTTATGCGATTTAGGGTATATTTTAACTCGCTGTTTCAAAGTTAAGCCGATTAAAAAAAATATGGAGCTTATTCCCACTTTTTCTATGGGAGTAAAGTTTTTTTATACGATTTTGGGTATATTTTAATTGTCTGTTTCAAAGTTATGCCGATTTAAAAATATGTTCATGGAACGTATTCCCTCTTTTTGTTTAGAAGTCTTTTTTTACGTAATATTTCGTGGAACGCATCTTCCGCATAAAAAGAGGATTGACTGTAAGTACAACACTTTTTCCAAAAATATATTTTTTAAGGAATGTAGAATAAATGAAAAAAAGTTTAGTCCTAAACAGTGATGTAGTGGGGCCAGGTCGGGCCAGAAAATTAGCCAACGCGCCACCCTGCCACTTTTTTTTAAATTGTAACTTAATTTTCAAGTACATACATACATATATTCAAAATACTGTTCATAAAATTTAAAAGCATTGATTTTATAAAAATACTCGACGGATTTTACAAAAAAAAAGAATGTACACAACGTGAGAACGTAAGTATGTATGTAACGTGAAGAAATACCACCCCTCTTTCTAGGATCTAAGCGTTGATCAATCTCAACATTTTAATTGCGTGTTTTTTTTTATTGATTTAATTGTTAAAAATTGTGGTTTTTTAACTTAGGACGGATATAACAAAAAACAAAAAAAATAGGGAAGAAATCAATAACCGATCTGGTAACTATTTATTTACCACTACACCACTGTCCTAGCTATCATTGTTTATTTTCTTTTCTTAAAAATCATGAGGTGTGCATTCACATCAAACTGTAGGAACTGAGAGTCTTTGAATGCATATAAGAGGTGGAATCAAAGCACTCATTTGAATCTCAACCATATACAGTTAAAGAATAACATTTTTGACTGTTTACTACTTTGTTCCATTGTAAGGGGCTAAAAATATTATTTACATTTTTTTTATTATTAAAATTGATGTTAATAAAGAACGAACTAAACTATAAACCTCTCACTACAATAAACAATTAAAGAGCTTTTCTCAGAGGATTTTCGAAATCCACAAATTTCTGGGCATTACAAATTGGCATAAAATAGTTTCCGGTTAAAGATTCCCTAGTTCGTGTTTACTGCGACCTTATGTTAAATCAGAAAAATGAATGCGGCTTTAGACCATAAAAGGTTCCCTACCCCTGCCCTAGTTCATTGCAGTGACATTCAAGTTAGCTTACACATTATATGAGATATTCAATACTTGATAAAAATTGATATCGATCTATTTAGTGAGATGACATTGGGATTGGGGTTTATTCCAGAATATAACATATCAAGTCAAAATGCACGTTTTTAAAATATATAGAGAATTTGGCGGTTGATGCAAAAAAGATAATGTAATTATTAACAATATAAATGAAACAACTGAATTTCTTCAGTATGTTATAACATATGGGAACAATTCCCATAAGTCGTCGTTAAAAAATATTATTGGTCGTTGCTATTCCTCGTTCCTCATCTACGGTATAAATATTTTCTATTTTTAGCTTGACAAAGCCGTCTCTTATTTTCCTTTTTTTATATTAATTCATTTAAAAATTTGGCTATCATTAGCGTAACAATGTCAAATAATGCATTCTTTCAGAACTCGGAATGTACATAGAAATTTCGTCACAAGTACCTTGTACATATTTGACAAGTAAAATATTAAGAAAAACACTATGTCCCTTTGTACTTATTTCAACTTTTATTTATTAAGATCACGATTGATTTCGCTCATGACAAGCATTTTCAAATCGCCATGAGCGAAAACGGTCCAGATCTTGATAAATAAAACTGGAAATAAGTACAAAGGAATATTGTGTTTTTCTTAATATAATGCTTTTCTAACAAGTATTGGTTATCTTAAAGAATAGCGTCGTGAAGCATTTGACGTTTAATCGAAATTGCCGCCAACACAGAAATCGTTCGTGAATTATTTGTTTTAATTAATTATACAAATCTAAGAAACGTTGTGATCTTTGATTACTGTCAGATAATTATCTTCTTCTATATATAATTGTCTTCCAATATTACCGATTTCGCCGCGAAATCGTTAATATTGGAAGTTATGTGTAACTACTTAAACATTTTAGTTAAGATACGATTGAATATACATTTGTTTTTTTCATTTATTCTGACAGTAATTGTAATGGAGATAAAAAATACGAATTGATTTCTGTCGCATAATAAATAGTAGCCCAAAAAAGCTCAGGATCCAATGAATACAAATATTCCATTTTATTCCCCAATATTGTTAATGTCATTTTTTTGTTGTTATCTCTATAAGCAGAATCATAACGTAATATATAACGATAGGGAAAAATGAGGTTACATTAATACAATCCTTATAATATTATACACGGTAACATGTTATAAGAATTTAATGTATGACATTGGAGACAAGATTTATTAAAAAAAAAACTTTAAAACAAAGCCCGTATAGTATTGAATATATTATTTAAATAAATTTGATTATAAATCGATACATATCATATAAGCCACTCTCAATATTTTTACAGTATTTTTAAGAAATGTGTACTTACAACGTTTTCATGCGAGAATAAAATTAAAACAGACGATCTGATTTTCGTAATAATGTAACAAACAGCTCCTACCTAAATAGATCTCCGATACACAAAAATATTTTCTTTCATATGTACCTAACTATCTACCTACATAAATCTAAAAATAGTGCTTTCATTTCATGACGAATATTGAATTTTGGTGTCACGCAGTAATAATTTTATAAAAAAATCAATTTACCACCTTCGAAGTCTATTGTATATATTGTAAAAATAAATAACCTTACGTCTCACATTATGTTTAATTTTTACCAGGGCTGTGGAGTCGTCGGAGATTTGTAAAATATATTTAATGATGTGTATTCAAACAAAATAGTTCAAAGTGTTGACATTTCATGCTTGGCTGACTAAAGATGATCTGATGGTATACATATTTATAAGTTAAAATGAAATTATTGTAAAAAATTTCCTCGGAGTCGGAGTCGTCTTTTTTTACACGACTCCACAGCCCTGCTTTTTACACGTGCTGGGTAACCGAGTGAGTCATTTCGTCTGGGCGTTTTTAGTGATATTATTTAAAGCTGTAGATTTTTTTTTCATTTACGTTAGCATGAGCTCGTAAATTCGTTGAATTCAGTAGATTATTTTATTTTTTTGGAATTAACTTTTTTCCAAGCCCCGAGAAAATTTACTAAAATCAAATTTATTTGGATCCCAGAGATGCACTCACTTCCTTGCTTATTGCAGTAGACCAAAAGTGGCATCCCAAAAATGTGCCACCCGGGGTGATCCGCCCCCCCTGCTACGCCACTGCCTACATACTTATTATAATTATTGTGTGGATAACCCTTGCGATCCCGTACACAGACTGCATAATAAGTTTGTGAATCTACTACATACGTACTTACCTGTAATCTAACTGTTTGTGCGATCAAAGTATGTTCGTAAATACAATAATTAATGTTATTATAACATGTACATCACATCGTTTTATTTTTGTGTTCTGTGTAACAGTGAAGATATTATCACTTCCGTCAGACGAAACATTTTTATCATAAATCTAAAATCGCTAAAAATCCTAGACAGCGGTGAAAGATGAAGAAATTAATGAAAAATTTATTTAAGAAATATGCCTTCAACCCAGTGGCGTAGTAAAGGGGGTGTGGCAAGGGCGGAAATTTTCGGGGGTGACATTATCAAAAATAAATACATTATTTTTCGCGAAATTATTTTTATACAAAAAAAAATAAGTCACCTGCAGTAAAAACTCCTAGTTCATAGATAAAAAATAGTAAAAGTGACTAAAAAAAATTGGGGGCGGCAAATTCAAGAATCGCCCCGGGCGGCAGGACCTCTTCCTACACCACTGCTTCAACCAATGTTTCCTCCAATTTGAACTTGGCGTCAGTACAAAAACAAATCTATTGTGAAAGTTTTGTATAGAGGACCACACAATTAAATTTAGTATTTGAATGTTTGTATTGTTGTAATATTTACTAGGATTTAACGACTAGATTCATGCGTATTTGAATTTCAAATGTACATGAGAATCGACATCTTCCCACATTATTTTCTCGTAATTTTCTTTAAAAAAAATGCTTTTTTTGGCTTTTTATGCGAGATTGAGGCTAAGCGAATACTGAGATGCATCATTTGTATATTCCAATAGATTGTGGATTTGTATTCTTAATGAGAAAGGTTTATCCATCAGTGGCGGATTAAGCACAAGAGAGGCCCCAGGCGCAACAAAATTTGGAGGCCTTGATTTTTGGATAATAAAAGGACGTCAAAAAAATTCATGTAAAATATATAAAAATCTGAACATGGGTAATAGGGGTAATATAATATAAACCATTTTTGAGGCCCCGGCCCCGAGCGCGCGCCTCATGCGCTTATAGGATAATCCGCCACTGCTTATCCATTTCATCTCAAGATTGAGCAATTAAACATGCAATGTAAAATTGTTCAGGGTGGTTGCATTACCGAAACATTATCGAAACAAAACAGAAGTTCAATTCTTCCTGGCCAAAAAAAAAACAAAAATTGTTTTGTGATGCTGCGGTCGTGATCTTGATGGTGGTGGCACTGGCGTGCTTGGTATATCTCGAGTGGGTTAAATGGAGGAAGACTTTTTTTCCCTCGCCGATTGCATATACGTGTAGGGTAATTGTTTTTACAGCGCATTGTTGGTATTTTTGCATTTCGCATAGATTGTGTGATTTGATTTGGGGGGTGCTGATTGCGCCCCCTGGGTGGGAGACATTGGATGCTCCCATGTTCCTCCTTCCATTTCTTTTATTTTTTACCGTAGCCTCGAGACAGGGCCAAGGTCCAGTGTCCCAGACAGTCTGGATGCTCAAAGATGCAGGCGACGCAGCGCATGGAAACACAGAATCGGTAGGTGCAGACAGGCGAAGCAGAAATGTGTAATCGGCGTATGCTTGTGACAGATGCGTCACGCAACTGTAATATTATATATGAATGACGCATAATGACATATGTACTTTGAAAATGTTTACTTCTTTACAAAATTCAAGGTTCATTTTTAACGAGAAATTCAAACCTAACTTAAGTTCTCAGTAAACGTAAATACAACTTCAGACTTATATATTCTGTGTTGACACAACCTACCAGTGCCACAAAAAACACACTATTTGAGCTCTGTGAATCACTGGTCAAGCAAATGACTCTTTTAATTTCTGTAGTCTACATGCGTATTATTGTATAAACGAAGTTTAATTCGTACACATTCTATTGGTTTGACTGTCACTTTGGCTTTGCATCTATCCTTGTACGAATTAATCAGTAATATGTGCCGTGATCACAACGGACTGCAGCACAGGGCGTACGCATGTATGCGTATTAGCGTACGCGGCTCTGTGTGAAATACAAAATATGTGTGCTGCCCTGAGTTGCACTGCGCTACGTACCGCACACTCAGCCTAATTTAGATGAGCAGAAAGAAAATATGAAGGTATGCTCTCACACAATACACCACTTTTGGTATCGTAACACTCATTAATTATTTTCATTATACAAAACAATACCGTGTCCATAGAATTATTCTGTGACACTTTTCTATCCTTCGAAATACATTGATCAATAGTCATTCAGAGGAAGACAATGCTTCCGTGACGGATCTCACAGATTCGTGTCCCAGTTCAAACGGGATTTTCTTCAATCTAAATATGTTCGAAGGCATGGGTGTTTGTGATATCTTAAAAAATCCTCCCAGCCTTCCAATCTTAAAATTAACCAAAGCAAGAGCGACTAGTTAACCACTAGTCCTGTCCTAGCCCTATCCTTCTATCGTAATTTTCTTAGAAAATAGAGGGGTTGAGAAACTGAGAAACAAGCAGTTCTCGTAAAAAATCTGTTGAGATACCTCCATTAGAAAGGCATATGCTCAACATTGGGATCGGACAGTAATGAAAAAAGCTTAAGTAAAAAGCTTGACAAGAAGTGAGTTCCGGAAACTATTTTATTCAAAAAATGCACTGCATCACGGGTACTGTAGATACTTGATTTTTGGGGACCATTTGAATATTGCTTTTACTATTACATATTTCAAAATAGGCTTATTGTAGTTGCCTGACTAATGTATCGGACGATACATAAGCTAGATGAGTGTTGCTAGGGCATATAAAAATCCGAGTGAGGCTTTTTTTTATTTTTGAAGTGGGAGTGAAGAATTTACACAGCATAATATAATGATAATACAGTTAGACATTTCTGTCAATTCTTGAGATAAGTGTTATCAAGTATATCCGAGTTATTCTGATCTGAATCCATAGATTGGCACCAGTGGCGGATTAAGCACATGGGAGACCTCAGGCGCAATAAAATTTGGAGGCCCTGTTTTTCGGAAAACATAAAATCGTCAGAAAATTCCAAGTAAAATATTTAAAATCTGAACGAAAATTATTATAAAAACAATTTTTGACGCCCTTAAGATTCGGAGGCCCCAAGCGCGCGCCTCTTGCGCTTATAGGATAATCCGCCACTGATTGGCACGTAAAACAACAAAGGTCCCACGTTGGATGTTTGCAGTGCGTTCCTGTATCATACAATACAATGGCAAATACGTAGCTATGATTTCATCCAACACGCTTACGTGTAGTCGGGTGTCGACAGTGTGTTTCCGCCTTAAAGTATGTTTGAAATTTCGTTTTCACTTAATGAGTTAAAATGGAGTTAAAGATTAAGAAAATGTTCTAGATATTAATCTAAAACAATATATGTATTTTTTATAATTTCCTGGTAGCCCCCATATGTTGGACGTATTAATACGGACCAAGAAAATTTTTGTTATTTTTTTTTCAAATGTACTTAGTCGGTGATCGTTGCGGTTGAAGAAAAAAGTATCTTAAGTCTCCCAGCAAGTTTTGGTTCTAGCAATATCAGTAGGTTTTCAGTAGTTTTAAAAAAGGTAATACTTAATACATTAGTATAATTATTAGAATGTATCGTACCAGCCGATAACACAACAACCAAAAACCATGCAGGTGCCATCATATCCACCGACTTGTTTGTAGGCAAAGCAGTACTTTAATTTAATTGCTACATTTCCTGGGTAGATAAGATTTAAATTTGCAAATGACATGTAATCTAGTACCTAAATAATTATATGGTTATAGCACTTTAAAGTGGATGTGACATCATCATCCATGCCTTTGCTTTGAGCCATTACCAATTTACTGTTTCCATAAACATGATTTTCAATTGCCAATTGCTAGTTTAGTAACATAGGAATAAGAAACACCATTTGCCAGTTACGTGGTCGACGATGTTGGCTTCTGTTCTCACGGGTCCGAATACCAGCTCAGACAGATTTTTAAATCGATTTATGGATCTCTGTTTTATTTATTTATTTAATTAACATTGCTTTTACAATACAATGAAGAAAAAAAATAGTACAGTTTAATATTAAAAGCAGTAGAAAAAAATAGCAAGGAAGTCAACTGAGTAAGCTCCGACGAACTCTACTCTAATACATAAAACATAGTAACTCACCCACGTCTACGTGGAATATGTAGACATCCGAAGTAAAATTGTTGAAAAGCTCTCCCCAGTGGCATCCCCATTGGCAGGCTGGTTCTACAACTTGAGAGAACAAACAATTCATGTCCACGATTTCTCAAAAAATAATCAGGTACATTTAGATTCACATTCTCTTCGAAGGCATGAATGTCTGTGATGCCTAAAAATCCCTTGAACCACCTACCCAATTCTTCAAACGGGGCGTAGCAAGAGCGATTAGATAACGACTAGTCTTGTTTAAGGATTGCAATACTGGACGAATATATTAATATCGGTACATATTGCAAAAAAAGTTACTCAATACCGGGCAAGTAATAGATCGGTATTTCGAAATTTCATATAAAATATCGTCATTCAAAAATATAATCACAAATGGGTGTTTTTTGTAAATAACTTACGATTTCTTGTAATATTAATACATCATGTAAATGCTTATAAATTCTAGAATCTGACCACATTGATAGAACACTTAACAGATTAAAAATATTTCAACTAACGCGAACAAGTTTTTATACACCAAAAAAGGATTTTGGTAAATTTTCAAAATCGAAATAAGGGTATTTTGCAGTTTTAAAACATATATTTTGGTATTGAAAAAACTAAATGAATACTGGGGTTTTGGTTTTCGTTCTACCGGTTTTGTAAACAAAGCGAATTCAATAAGATAAATTTAAATTCATACATTGTTGTAAAAAATTTAATTAATATAAATAAAACTATAATTTGATATATAATGTCCCGACGCGCGTCGAAACAATTTGACGTTGTTCGTTATGTTTTTACGGCAAATAGCAAAAAATACTGAGATTTTTGCTGGGCAGTTGAGTTGAGTTGGCAAGGCCGTATTTAGAAGTAGTGAGCTCGTAGTGAGGCCTTAAGGCTTAAGCTATTTACATGTGAGGTCTCTAAGCCGTGACAAAATGTGAAGCCCCCAAAATAAATTTACGAGTAAGCAAACGCCTTGTTCCCCAAACAATACATTTAGTTACTTCCTTTAGTCTACGAAGTCTTATGCCAAATTCCAATAGATTTAAATAAATCGTTGTCTGGACTCAACTAAATCATGTCATTTATAAAATTATTATTTCTTATAGGTAGGTATAGGTAATACATAAAACTTTTAGAAAATCGACTGGAAAAAAACACATCATGGCTGGAGGCCTTTAGGATGTTGAAGTACTAAAGTTAATCTGGTCATGGAAGTCGGATTAATATTACTTTTAGATATTCATTTGATTGATTTGTCTTCTGAGTATTTTTTAAAATTATAATATGCATTTAAAATTAATTAAACTTTAAGTTACGAATCATAAATAGCATGCATAAAAAATGGATTAGTACAAAATTACAATAGTAGTGTTTTCAAAGATATACAGCGGCTGGACGTGGCAATAAATTAATATTCACATTTTGCAATATTATCAATAAAAATCAAAGTATTACCAGTAAAAATTTCTAAGGAATTATTAAAACTTCTTCTGGCAGCATCGCCACTGACATAGTTTTGACATGTTATTTTTACCACTTTAACCAATTTAACTTATCATTACATCCAATTTACGCAAATTAAATTTACAGACTGTTACAAACTACATAAAAATGTCGTTTAAAAAGGATCTGATATTATTACTTAAGCCCTATTACTGGGTAAATATAATTATGAGCATTTCATATATAATTGCCAAGAGAACGCCGATCGTGTGCAGCACAATTTTTCAGCAGGCTGATTGTGAATTAAATGGCAGAGAAACTGAGATTTTGTTCTTTTTAATTATTGTAGTAATGATAAGAACAAGAAAGGCAGGGAGCGTTACTATGATAAATTATCTAACTTCTGCATTTATCTATACTAAAATTGCAAATTTAATTTTGTGGTTTTATTCAGATCCCAGAATGGGAATCGTGTATGGTATTCTGTTTGTTTTATTCGGATTAGTGTTGCCTGAGCCGACTTATTCAGGACCGGAGAGCATCATTTATTTCAGGTTTGGTATTTAATTAGTTTATTTAAAATTGTCATGTCTTGAATATTTAAAATGACTGTTAAAACATGATCAAATATTGGTAAATATGCTATTCAACATACTACACCTTTCCTCTCCGAAAATTTACTCAACCCCAAAAAAAACTGCTTTCACAAATCTAGGAAATTTAATTGCAAATACGAAATTATCAAGAAACCAAACGATGAAATCATGAAAACGCTCTTATTACAAAATATATTTTTAAAACTTTGACGCCTTATTTCAAATTTGTTCCATGGTTTGTTGTACGAAGTTTTCATACTAATATTATATTTCTCGTAAATCATTGGTTTCCTGGATTCCCATGTACAATGATGTAGCATTTTTCTAGCTTACTGCATTGTTATAATCAACATTTAGTTTATTTTCAGGTAGAAAAAGAGTAGCATGTAGTAAAGTATATTTACCCAAATGCTATATGATATCTGGGCTGTTAAAAAATAAATTCATACTGTGTTCACACAATGGCTGTGGATTGTTTTAATACAATGCAGTTATGTTTTCTTTTTAACTAAGAGTTGGCAAGATTACTCGATTAAAACCAAATGCCATTTGTTCAACACTTGCACTCTGCTGATACTACTTTACAGTAGCGAATCATGGCAACTGATGTAAATTCAGAAAAACCGTTTACTTAGCTTCGAGAACAGATGTTTGCTTCGGATAATGGGGGTGAGGTGGTTTGATTTTGCGAGGAATTCGGAGGTTAGGGAACGAACAAGACAGCGCCCTGACACATCAGTGGTTATGGGGAGACGTTGAAACTGGCTGGTTCACGTGCTGTGGATGCCTCCGGAAAGCCTCAATCCTGCCTGCCTCTTCTTTCGACCAGTGGGATTTCAGCGTTTCGAACGACCGTCGGGTACTATCCATAGGATGTACTTGGTGGAACTGAGGGATGCTGGCATGTCATGGGAGGAAGCAAAGCAATTGGTAGGAGACAGGGAAAAATGGAGGTGTCATATGGCGGCCATATGCTCCACATAGGGAGTGAATATGGTCAAAGAAAAAGAAGAAGACATCTCAGTAAATCAAACCGTACTGTACCTATGTCTATATTTATGAATACTTTTATTTAGTGAATGTACTGCCCGTACAACATATTTATCGATATCATTACTAGTAAGTGATTTTGTTGAATAATAGCATCCATTTTTTGTTTCAGAGGAGCACAGAATATGGAAGAAGAAATGCTGCGTGATAAAAAAGTTGTATGGCTTGTGTGTTTTTATACAGCCTGGCACCCTGCCTGCGTCAACTTTGCTCCAATCTTCTCGCAGCTATCTGCCGATTTTAACCTGGAAAATCTGAAATTTGGAAAGGTCGACGTAGGAAGGTACATTCTACCTTGTATTTTTATCATTGAGGCCCTCTACCATTGTACTATTTGCGCATCATATTTGCATGGACTTTTGAATCATTTTTAATACTTGCTTATCGTGAATCAGGTGGCAACTCCTCAGTTAACCCTTTAATTTAGTGTGATGTGCACAAATCCTGAAAACAGTGCTTAATTTTATCGTTCATTTAAAAAAGCAAAAGTTCACTGATTGATTCAAATAACTTGAGTACTGTAAAGGTTAAATTAAGTCTTAGTTTTAAACATTTTTCCTTACCTAGGTACTTGTGTACACTTTTACAAATTTATAAGCGTTGTTTATAAATAAATGTTTACTACATCAAATTATTACCAAATATTAATTACTATATAAAATTTTACACCAACCGCAGTATTGTACTGTGACATTAAAATGGACAGATAAATCAACACAAATATACGCTGTAATAGAACAATATTATACATATTGATTTCATGAAAAATATCCAGTCTGAAAAGAATAGATTACATATCTAAATAATGCCGATAGTATATGTTGTTTTTCAATAATATCAACACTACTTTTGATTGAAATAATTACGTGGACAAATAAGAGGAAAGTTTTATCCGCCTGAAATTTATCAATTTTGTGACACTATCCACTTCTTAAAATATTTTAATATTCATATAAAAATAGTAATTCGAGGTCTCCGTGCAACAATTTGTGTAACTGGGTACTTGTTGATCTGATGAATATTTCCACTTTATATAAATGATTCAATTTGCGAGATTTTGTTTCTTTATTACAGATACCCCGAATCTGCTGTTAAATTTGGCATTCTAGACAGTGCATTGAGCCGTCAATTGCCAACGCTCCTGCTTATGAAGGAGGGTAAAGAGAAAATGCGTAGACCCGAACCAGATTCAAGAAATAAATTGCAGAAGTGAGTTGTTTGTTTGTTACATTTTCACTAGATGTAGTCAATGAACGCACAAAATATTCTTGTAGTCTCATCGATGTAATTAGCCAAAATTTTCTAAAAAAAAATTGAACTGACATTAATTAGTGTTTGATAATTATATTCCATTCATCACTTCATTCATGAGATACCCGTATTTCTTCAAAATTTTGATAATTCTTTTTTTAAATAGTTTTATTGTTGGCAACTGTTTCAATAAAATATTAGCTGCTTTCTACCAACTCCCTACATCTCGTACAGCTATTCACTGTCAAATTGGGTTAAATGGTTGTCTATAGAACTGGATTTAAATATCAATTTCAGATAGCCAGAGGTTAAATCATATATAAAAGGCCATCATTTTTGTTACCATTAGACATTTTCCAGTGCACATGCTATAAAGTTACAACTGTGATTTCATCCTAACAACGCATACAGATTATTATTGGCCATTGGCATATCCCAAAATATTGTAAAAATGTCAAAAATAATAACATACCATACTATAATCTTAAATGTAATAAGAATTTTTGCTTCAAAATGCTGTGTTACTTGACTCAAAAGATGCAACTGATAATTAATTATCTATCATTCAAATATAACTCAAATATTGTTATAAACTATAAAAAAATACGACAATAAAACATGCATGATGGATAAAAAGTATAATACTATGAATATTCCCTGATTTTAACTTTATATATGATATATTGTATTGTACATCGACAAAGATCTACATAAATTCTTTTTTGCCAGATTCCTGTTCTCCGAAGATAACATCAAAGCCGCTTATGATCTCATCGGATTGCATAAAGAATGCAAAGTTGCATTAGCTGCTGCCAAACCAAAAGCGCAGGCCAAGAAGAAGGATGAATAAGACACTGCCAATAAACGAATATTCCATCAAATGTTCAAAACTTTTTCAATCACTTTACTTAGAAGATATTTTTTCCATAAAAATGATCTATTTAAGATGTTTTACAAAATATCTTGCAAATTTGTAGATTTTAGCTAAAACTAAGGTATTTTGACATTGCCCCGTGTAAAATATACTGTCTGGGAATTTATCTGTAGACTTCAATATGATTCATTTAACTTAAAATAACGTACATCATCTTTGTTCCTGTTTTCAAACAGTTAATATTATACACATTTATTTTGTGTAACTTGTGTTTACATATTCCTAATCATTATTAGAGGCTGGACTCTAAAATAGTGTGACGAATTGGGTATTAGAGGTTTTTTTGATGTCACAAAGCCAACAAGACATTTGCGAAGTAAAATATTTTGTGATAATCTTACTTGTCAGCTCGTCGAAAAATAATCTAATATAAATTGTGTAACATAATTGATGAATTCCCGAAGTGTACTCCTACCAAAAAAATATCAGAAATTCCATCTTATAGAGTATTTTATGTAAGCTGTGTTTATATTTACTAATCAAGTATTTGTTTATGAAATTCATCTTTTCGAATTACTAGTATAAATATTGCTTATAGCGTCTTTTTAATTTAATATGCTAACATCTCTTGCAATTTATGTAATGCTTACAGTATTTTGTATTCAAATATTATTTATTTCATCATGCATTTTAAGCATCTCTAGGGTTGTAAAGTTAACTGGTTACATTTTATAATTGTAAAGTAAAGTGAATTGGGAATGTATTTTTAAATTTTATTTACATTAACAATTTTTGTTAGTTGATCTAGTCTGCATTATTTAAGTGTATATTTTATTTAAATTCGTTTTTGGCAATCAGAGTGGGATGCACCGTATCATCACCGCATTACATGATTGTCTGATAATCCAATACTCTGTGACCGTTCCGTGACTAGTGTGCCATGAAGTGATACTTTATGAGCTCGGCACATTTCTTCATTGTAAAAAAATAGAATAATTTGATACTTTTATGCCCACGTATGTTTTTAAATATTAAATTTTATTTGATACTGATTGTATATCAAAATATATTTTGACTCTTTGAGGAGCATCTCCAGACTAATTATTGTGAGGTTATTTATTGGATAAATAAATATAGATTCTTATTTTCAATTTATAAATTACAAAATGGATGGTGTTTGTTTCTATTGGAAGCAAACGGCTGGAAGGGGGAGGGATGCTAGGTACAAACAATGATAGTACCAAGTATAAAATATAAATTATTTTTGTTTCGAAGGGTGAATCCCAAAGGAAGTAAATTTAACAGTGGTGGGCCAACTGTTATATTTAAAATCTTATTAACTAATAATTCATTTCTGTTATTTCATACTTTATTTGTGGTGTGCCGTGGAAATCTGAGTAAAATTTTGATGTGCCGTGGAGGAACAAAAGTTTCCAGGGCACTGTTAACTGCTTTTTCATTAAGGATTTTTTGTACATTTTACTCAACACTTCAATGTATGGGCTTGTATGTGTAAAGCATGCTGAATGATTATAACATGCGTGTAAATGACAATATTTTAAAAAAATAAATCTTCACAATCCATTGATTTTTTTGTATTCTGGAGCTATGAATTGTAATGTTTGATTTTGAAATAAACAATTGTTACGTTAGTTTCTCTTCTTATTGTTTATCTCGCTGAGGAAAATTGACCTGCTTTTTTTTTTAAATGTAAGTATTACAGATCTAGTCTGAGAATAGAAATGAGACGTCCAATATCTATCACTGCCATGTCGTGTTTTTGCTGATGTAAACTTCTCATTCAATTCCAGTAGACTTTAAAAACTACAATTTAATTTATGGTTGAGTTTCAAAATCGTACAAGTATATGGATATCATTAAATAATGATTTTACTATCAAAAGTGGTCAAGACATCTCATTATCATACTGACCAATTCATCAGCTGACACAGTGCCATCTATATATTAATAGTCGTTAATGTCCGTCCGTCCGTCTGTCCGTCTGTATGATTGTCCGCGATTTTCCCTCCCCCTCCTCCGCCCCAGCCCCGCTGTCACCATTTTTTTATTCATACCAAATACATACTTTTTTCGTTTGTATATGGTCGCGATTTCGCCTTTTCGATGACGTCAAGAAAGACGGTCCTCCTCCCCCCCCCCCAATCCTGCCCCGCTGTCGCCATTAATTATTTTTTTTATTCATACTAAAGACATATTTTCCCAATACACTGTTTATTATTTGACGAAACAAATCAAATCGCTGAAAAAATTTCATACAAAAAAACGCCGCGACCGTGGATCGAACACAGAACTCTGGATTACCAGTCGAGCTCTCTATCAACTGAGCTAACGTCATAAATATCAGAGCGATAAAAATAGTGTATATAAATTAAAAAAATTGAAAATGGAACGATATTTGCGTTTCATACTGACTTCGATTGTTTGTATTCAAGATTCAAAAATGGAATATTGTGACGTCTGTCAAACAATGAGAGCTAACGTCACAATTATCGGCAGCGATAAAAATAGAAACTATATATTAAATTTCGTTTGAAATTGGAACCTTGCATATTATATATTTTATTTTACGAACATTTCTTTATTCCTCTGTACCCTAGAGGTAGAACGCTCGATTGATATCCTGAAAGTTGTGGTTCAAATCTAGCCTTGAGCGTTTTTTTTTGGTTTATAACATTTTTTTTTTTTTTGAAAACTACATACATCTTGATCGTATGAAAATAAATGCTATCAAAATAACAAAATCCGATTGACTAGCGAAATAAGTTTTTCAAAAAATAAATATAAGACGCAATTATTTCAAGATTTGTTTTTAATCTAGGTACATACGTGGTATAGTTAGTTGTTGGCGAAAGCATAGTTTCAGTGTGTGTAATAAAATAACGTCAGTAAAAATCATTATATAAATATATTCTAAAAAACAAGTTCTATTTGGAGAATAAGTCAACATTTTGATAATTTTGTTTTGATAAAATGTCCAATTAATTTATAATATTTGGCATGTGAAAATTGCATTTTTTATATAAATATAATTTAATTCTTTGCCCATTTATTTTCCGACTTTTTTCTCACATTCCATTGAAGTGAAAAAAAAGTAGATATTAAATTATTCTAAAAATTAGAATATTAGATTATTCTAAAAATTCCAAAATCTATATATTAATAGTCGATAAAATAATCACTTTTCACAAATCACATTTAACAATTCACAAATGTGTGCGTACTGATGTCCTCGGGACTTTTTCTTTTTCTACGAAATATTTTTGTTAGCGTACTTGAAAATTAGTTAAATAAAATATATACTACGAAAAATGATTGTTAGCAACTTTGAACATTATTCCAAAAATTTAATAATTTACAATTTAAAAACTGCAGGGCTGTCGATATATGCGCCGAGATCGATTTATGCTACTATGAAAAATGATTGTTAGCAAACTTGAACATTATTTCAAAGATTTAATAATTTACAATTTAAATACTACAGGGCAGGGCTGTCGATATATGCACCGATATATTTATTTTATTTTTAGAATCTCTGGCTTATTCAATAAATAGGTTTGTAATTTTCTGACTACTTAAAAATGCAACAAAAATCCTCCCGTTGAGGTCAACGGGCTTACAGCTAGTTCTGTTTAATAGCTCCTAGTTTAAAATCTCAAGTTTTTTTTAGTGTTATTGAAGTTGACTCACATTCAAATTTCGTTACAAGTAGCCAAAAATTTCTGTTTTGAAAATTAAAGTCTAACTGACATGGCTGACTTTGATACTGGACGCCTTAAAAGTATTGTCGTTATTTTTTTTTATTAAAACTCATCTAGAAATCCTACTATATGTTAAGTTATAACAAAATGATTGAAAAACAAATTGGTTTTGATGCATTTTTTTATTAATAACAATATAACTAAATTTATTAAAATAGAATACACTATGCCATTAAGAGTGCAATGGCTCACCAGTCAGCATTTTTTGGATTTTGAAAATTTTTAGAAACATTAACAAATTATATAGCAGTGTTGTAATTGCTCAACAACATTGGGGAGTTGATGTGAACACATTTGTTTTCGCGTTTTTATGGTATACATCATTTTTGTGATGTCTTATATTCCACAAGTGCAGTGATGGCGTACATAATATGTACGTATGAAACAGCAAGACATTCGAGTGTCACAAATTGTAGACGATCTTCCCCCAAAGAGAGTCAAAGCTGATTGCGCTTATTTCGCTGGTTCAATATGCACCCTGAAAAATCTAGCAATAGTTTTACTCGCAATTTATTCCCCTATGTACTTTTGCGAGACTTTACTCTCATTAAGTACTATAATCGAATCCCATACTTGAAATGGATGAATATGATAATACGTTGTACGAAATCATACAAGGGCTTGGATAAGATAATATTGCAGGTTTCAAAAATTCTCGTTGGAAGTCCTCCTTTGAAGGCGATCTCAAGCAAATTTTTACTGCGTATTCCAGTCTCATTTGGTATTTTCCTCTAAATTAATATTATAAATTATTCCAGAGTTCAATAACAGGCATACGAGACACTGACAAAACTATAGTATAGGCAGTAACTAACCCATTTTTAATATATATCAGTAAACTGAGAAATATTTGCAAGAATTGGTTAGATAAGCATAAAATTAATCGTCACATATTTATTTTCGATATATTTATTAGTGACATATTAAACAAAGTAATGTGGCTTCCTAGCAGCGATTCCATATTCTTGAAGCGCTGGGACCAGATCCTCCATAGTCATAGTGTATTTCTTTTCCTTATTGCCTTTTTGGTTCTTAGAATTACTGTGGCTAGACGATGTATTCGTTGACCGTGTCTTACAATGCTGAAGAGCGTCGTTGGCTACGTCCGACAAAAACTTTTGCGAAGCGATCGCTATCAAGCGAATCAATCTAGGATCATGCGACTCGAATCCTGACATATTAAGGTAATGCGCAACCACTGCGTCGGGTATTGTAGGACTGTAGTCCTCTAGTTGCAAGAGAAAATCGCTCAGTGCATGACCAGCGCAATTTTCGTCGTCAATCACCATCGCGTTCGCTGGCGAATTTGATGCACTCGGAGAGCCACTAGCTCCCATTTGCAGGTTGCTGTTGTTTTTGAAGTTCATTTGGATAATCTCTTAATTGTGGAGTTTAAAAAATATGAATAACTACTTTTAGCTTTTAATTATTGAATGAAATGACGTATGTTAGATCGTTACCGTAGTCATAGAAGTCTATGGTCTAACCAGGTAGCATATAATCTTTGTTTACAAATAATATGAAAGTTGTCCATAAGTAAATGGCGGATGCATACTTGAACAGTTAAAATACCATTGTTTTAGCAAAATAATCTATAACCTTGATAAAAAAAACTATTTTTAGTTATCATACGTTTTTTATTATTACTGAAGAATTGGTGAAATAAAATTACGATAAAAAGTATGTACGAATTTTGTAGAACTAATTAAAAACAGAAATATCGAAAGAATTCTTGATATTTAATTCAATTCGATAAATGATAGATTTAACCTACTACGATTACGCTTATAATAATTAATATCATAAAATTCATCCAATGTTTTTTTCATTCAATCATTCAAAGATAAAACATTACTAGTATTTTTATTGGTCTATGGATACGACTATGTATGTGTCAGAATCGCAGATGGCGTGTAGGATTTTTCGTTTGCCCGTTTCGTGAATGTTGAATCGCATTGTTCTTTTTCGTTGCCAAACAAATTTTATGAAAAATGGCGAAAGACAGTAACAAACCAATATCTCTCGAATACGTTTGCAGAACGTGTGCTACAAAAAATGAAGCTATATTTAATTTGTTTGCCGTGGAGAAGATAGATGATAAAATGACGACATTAAAAGACTTAATTTTGATGTCTACGGAAATGACGGTAGGTTTTTGTTAGTATTGTTATAGAACCAATATCCGACATTAATTTTGATACATTTCCCGCCTTTTCAATTTTCAAAATATTTTTGGTGGTAAATAGTTTTTAAAATAGTTAAACGATTTTTTTTTTGCTATTATATTATTATTTAACCATATTCGTTTATAATGTGGAAATGCTTAACAAAATCTGTATCTCTACAGAAGTGTTTCTACGAGAACTGCTTGTTACTCAGTTGATTAACCTTCCTTTTTCTAAAGAGAGTAGGGATTGAAGGATAGGACTATTGATTAGATAATTGCTCTCGCTACGCTCGTTATTAGGATAGGATGGATTGTGATATTTATTAAGATCCAAATATCACTCCACAAATAAATATCTTACAGTCTTTATATTATAGAAAATATGCAAAACAAAAAAGGTTTGCATACCCTATAATATGAACCCAGAGAACTAATGCCCCTTTTCCATATGATCCATTTAACCCAAATAATTTCTTAAGAATAACAACCAAATATATTTATGATTAACTACAAGAACTATAGTTCCACATTTGGCTTATGTTTCTTGAAATTATGTAAAATTTTAGACTGTGAATAAGAGAGTTTGGAGAATTTTGGTTTCAAATAATCATTTCAATATTTTTATTAGTAAAAACACAATATTCCTTTGTACTTCATTCCACTTTATTTAATATGTCAGGACCGGTTTCGCTCATTACGAGCATCGTCAACTGATAAGAAATATAATTTAACAGTGCTATTTATACAAAAATGAACAGTTATAAACAACAATTGGCATTGAAAAGAAAATACCAATATCGACATATTTTTTTAAATACACGAATAACTTTTTTCAAACTGCTGCTGAATTGCGGAATCTGTAAAAATACATCTGTCGCTAAAAATTGTACTCTGTAGTTATACAGGTTATTTACAAAAGAATTTTATTGTTGTCTTTATCATAGCTCACACTTGACATAATATTGCCAAATTCACAAATTACTATAGTTATTTATTATATTATACATAGTGGTGGATTACCCTATAAGCGAATGAGGTGCGCGCTTGGGGCCTCCGAATCTAAGGGGCCTCAAAATAGTTCATACGATAAACAACTCATATATTTTAAATTCATTTTTCCATATCTATTTTTAATTTACATCTAATTTCGCAATGCTTTTAAGGTATCCGAAAAACAGGGCCTCCAAATTTTATTGCGCCTGGGGCTTCCCAAGATCACAATTCAAAATAATAAAAAATAATTGTGATTTATTTACTTTCCAAGTAATGAAACGCATTCTTTGAAACATATTTTATTTAGTGTATTTTTAGTTTTTGGTTTTCAATTCTTTGTATAAAAAATGTTTATGTACAACATCAAAACAAATTTACATCATTTATCAAAAGTGTATTGTTATTGTTTCTTTTATTTTATAATGCAATATATGGTGAGATGGTAATAGTTAAAATTTCATTAAATTGTATTGGTTGATATAAAACTCAGTGAAATGTGTAAATATTTCCGTGACTGCAAAATTTTTTAAGCCGAGCCCGAAGAGCGAACGTGTTAATATATTTATTTTGTGTGCTAGATTTACAATCATGCATACAATTCATAGAATAATTAAATTTCTCCATTTGTTGAAAAATTTCTGAACAGCATGTTGATAACGAATTACATTTTTATGTGAAATGATTAATAATTATATATATTTTTTATATTTTTAGATATCAGATGATGATACGCTACCGGTTAATGTGTGTGAAAAATGCCGAATTCATTTAATACAATGTTACCATTTTAACAAAATTGCATTTGAGACTCAAAAAGTTCTCCGAAGTAAATATTTGAAAACAAATTCTGGAAAGAATATCAATCCACGCAAAAGTGTTCAGGAAAAATCTAATGAAAAATCTGAGAACAAACTAAATCAAATAAACATCTCGAAAGGTTCAACAAAACTGTCTCCGAAAGCTCGTAGAAATATTCTAAACGAGTGTTATAAAGAGATAAAAATTCTTCCCAAATCAACGATTGATAAAAAAGCAAAACCTCTTGTAATATACGATAATAATTTATCAAATAATGTAAATTTACATTCTAACCCTGTAATTATAATACCCACTGGAACTACAAATAACGCCGTACCTACCTTTTTAAATCGAGAGACTACAATAAAACCGGCAAAGTTGAACCTGAGTAACTCTTTACAACCGAATCTTGTATATCCGTGTTCGAAATGCACCAAGCAGTTTGTATCGAAGAGTTATTTAAAAAAACATTTAGAACAATTTCACGGAGAAATAGGAACCGCAGTCGAATGTTCTCTTTGTAATACTGAGTTCGGATCGCAGGAAGAACTCACCGAACACAATTTGAAAGTTCATTTTCCATCATTCCAACCTCACGACAAAGTAGCCTGCGACCTCTGCAAGAAAGAATATAAAGATAGATATCTACTTGCGAGGCATAAGAAGAAAGCACACCTCGCAGGAGACTCTAAATTTAGCTGCAACTCTAAGTGCGGGATGGTATTTTCTACCCAGGAAAGTTTAGTAACTCATCAGAAGAATGATTGTAGAGCTGTGACGTCTGCCAGTAAAACTGATTTTGTATGCAGGCTTTGCAATGGTATTTTTGTTAGCAATAGAAGTTTAACGTCGCACATGAAGTCGCACACTGATAACATTTGCAGGTAAATCATCATGCTAATTATTATCTTATAATAACATTGATTTTGATAATACCGTATCTCATTTTTTTATTAATAACATGACTAAATAATAGTATGACATATTTTCTGTTTTTTATGTTACATAAGCTTAGTTTTTATAAGGCACAACACGGAATCTTAACTGAAAATAAACAAGTCATTGGATTGTTATTCGCTTTGTAGAACTTCATAGTAAGAGAGGAATAAAAAATATTTTGTTGAACACGGATTTTTAAACATTGTCAATAGCTATTTCGGCATCACATTGCAGTTCAGAACTCATACTGCCTACCGCTCAGAAACATAGTTCTGATGATTGTGCGATGGTGGAATAGCCATCGGCAGTTTTTTTAATTTCGTATATACCAATTTATAACCACATTAGATAGTTTAAGATTCATTCATCTTTTATCTCCTTTAGTATTATTTCACTGTGAATATTTACTGCACATATAATTTACCACCGTTGATAGAATTTATAGTGAGAATGCTACAGTAATGAAAGTAAAAAAAAACACTGGTAATTGAAAATATACAATGATCTACATGAGGCGTGGGGAACCTGCGGCCTTTTGGCTACTCTGGTGCGGCCTTCTGGCCAATTATCTAATTCTGTACATTTTTGTAATTTCGTAAATTCTTGGGATCTTTGATGTCAAACTCCTTGAAAGACCTAAAAAAAAGGTTCCATGATGGTAATTTTGGGAAATCCGCAAATTTCTGGGCTTTAGAAATTGGCATGAAATTGTTCCTGGCCAAAAATTCCCGAGTCAATGTTTTCTGCAGTCTTCATGTCGAATCAGAAAAATGAATGCGGCCTTTAGAAAAGAAAAGATTCCCCACCCCTGATCTACACAATTATGAATGTGTATTTCACCTCTTCATCTGTGTAAGAGGTGCATAAAATTTTTATCCATATGTCAATTTAAGAATGATATTAATTAAACATCAAAATCATTTTATAGTGTAGAAAATGCAACCCCATATCCATGCAAATGTTTGTTATTTAATTAATAAATTAATAATTTACAAGTATATATTGTTTACAGTTATTGCTCCAAAGTATATGCAAGAGACACTGATTTAATAGAGCATGTGGCGGAGCATTCTGATCAGACAAAGCCGTATTCTTGTGCCTATTGTTCCAAAAATTTCTCGGCTAAGAAGGTAACAATAATTGATTTTAGGCAAATGCAGTGATTTTTTACTTTTGAATATTCCTAAGGTGACTGTTTAACTTGCGTTGTAGATGATTTTGGTTTGATTGTTATAATGAATATGTATGAATCTATGATTTGGCCTTCCAATGATTAAATAATATATTCTTTCATACTTGTTTTGTATGCCAAAATAATATTCAAGGTAGAAAAATATAACCATTAGTTCGAATTCGTTCCAGGTATTGGTGCGACACCAGAGACAAAGTCACGGAATATGTCAAACGGTTCTATTATGTGGCCACTGTAATACAGTTGAGTTTGGGTACATCGGTATGGCGGAAATGTCACAACACATGCAAAAAGTTCACGCAGATATTTTCGATCTTAAAATTGATAATGTGATGGTAATAAATTTTTGTATGAAAATAATTTGATAGTATTGAAGTTTTTATAAAAAAATCATATTTTATAGCTCTGTTCTTCTGCGTACTTCTGACGGTTTGCAAACCGTCATCAAACCGTCAGAAGTACGCAGAAGAACAGAGCTTATGTCAATTTTACAGAAACCTATAGCCGAGGAGGACACGGAAGCCGCAAAAGAACCCGAAAACTATATTATAACATATTATTTAGAAGAAGATGCGGCAGCAGACGAAGGGCAATCTGATGACACGGCGGAGACCAAACATCTTCTTGCAACAAATGTGGATGAATACATCGAAAGTAAAGAGCATGTTGTTTGGGAGGAAACTAACCAAAAATATTTGCACAATATATCTTGGGAGGAAACTCTGCAAACTGATGATTGTGATAATTCACACACTGATGATATCCATCAATATGATGACAAAAAATGTGCGAATCTTGAAGAATTTATATCTGAAAATGAGAATGTCGGGAATGCTGCTCAAAAAAAAAATGCTGGTAGAGTTAATATATGCATAAACTCGGACTCTGGTAAAGTTACATATCTAGATTCGAAAGGAGACATTGTCAATGAAAATAACAAAACCGATTTTGATTTGAAATCTAAAGTTGAAGGTTTGAAAATTAATATTTTTTAACTTTAATGTGTCCTACACAGTTTCTAAAAATAAACCTTATTTCTGATTATGTATGTGACGATAAAAAAAAAATGTTTTCCCGAATGTAAAGTAGATAGATAATATGGGCCCACTAGAGGTGAAGTGAGCCAAGTGGTATTTTAGGGAAAAAAGTTATTCTACACGTCCAAAAGTATCCTAAAAATGAAGTAACCTCATAATATACATTGCAATAGTGTTATCTTTATTCCGGAACGAAAACTGGAACCGAACCGATATATATTTTTTTACTTGAACCGGAATGAAAAAAATAACGATTCGAAGCCCTGATAATTTCTGATAATGTTTTCCTCAAATACTCCTTGCCTAAATGGCAAAGGTTATAGGAATAGCGCATTCGAAATTAAATAGTACTCAGATTGCTAGCCCTATGTGACTGCAGGTTTGCCAGATTTCCAAAATCACAGATCGAGATATTCACTATTTCGAAGATTTTTAAACATGTACACATTTTCTTAAGTCGTGACTTAAGAGGGACCTACAATGCGAGACTCGGAATTTGTGTATTGAACTCGAGACAGTCCCGCTCAAATAGGGGACGCCTGGCAACCCTGTGTGACTGGCTTTCTATTAAGGATTCTTATTGTGTGAACAATTTATATATTTTGCTATTTCTAGAAATACGAAAAACAAAAACATGAAAATACATTAGGAGCGATTATATTATTCAATATATTTTTAAATCAAAACCTTATTCAACGGATTTTCGGGAATCCCTACTCACTACAATTGACAACTGTTTACAAAATGTAAATTGAAATCTAGTTATGTGGACGGAATCAAGTATTCATTGTGAAAAGTCCCATAAACTTGAGTTAAGCCATTCGAGCCAAATGTCCATAGTTAGTTTCAACATTAAGAATGAAATAACAAAATCAACCATGTATAATTTTATCCAAAGCTGCAGGTTCTTTACGGGTATCAAAATTATACTATTCTTGGATATTTTTTTCTAGGATTTGGAATTGAAAGTGACCCAGATAAAATGACATGCAAATGGTGCGGCGAGGGCTTTATAAGAGTGCAATGCCTTAGGAAACATCTCCACCAAGAACACGGAGTGAGGTGATTAAATTCTGTCACATCTAGGCAACAATTAAGTATAGAAAACAAATTTTCCGATCTCCAAACTTTACATAACACTGCTACCAAATATGTGATAACCTATCTATTCTATATGTATACACATATATGGTGTACCTGAAATTAATGTCGTTTTAAAACTGAAAAATTCTAATATTCGTATTTTTTTTATTTTACAAGTTTAATTACAATATATATTTTCCTTCATTCTCTCTTCTTCCATTTTTCTGGTAAGGCTCATGCGGTATCCATTGTCCCTGTCTCTACACTTTGCCGATTTTTTTAAGACTCCGTTGAATGCTTGACCATGAATATCCGAGTGTGATTGCAAGTTTTTCGATAAAATGAGTTGTATTGATTTCTATTTCAGCAGCCTGTATGGCGTCATCCACTTTAGTGGGTCTTCCACATCTAGGGTTATTTTTCAAATCGAAATCTCCCAATCGAAATTTACAAAACCATCTCTGACACTTACCAACGTCAAGAACATCACAAATTTTTTTAGTGGCAACTGTTGCTGTCTTTTTTCAAAAAATGATATAGCATCAAATTTCGTACGGATTCTTCACAAACAAGATATTTATAATTGGTTCTTACCGAGATAGCTGGCCAATCACTCCTTATTAACATTTGGTATGTGCCTTGGTTACGTCAAACAATCCCGGTATATTGTAAACAATTATCAAGTGAAATTGTAATAGTGGTCACAAAGCATTATTTTCGCTGTCAAATCAATTATGCCACCCAAACAACAAGCTATTGGTTGTTCTACACCTCAAGCACGAAAGAAAAAGGCATCACGAACTTCAAAAACAGACGAGCAATGGAAAGCAAGATTGGAAACCGTTCGAGCTCGCACTGTTCAAGCCCGATCGTCTGATACAATTGGGAATGGATGCTCCGAATCGATCTGCAAACAACCTATTTAATCGTGATTTGCAACGAGGAACACATACTATTCCAAAGGAGTTTAAATTATCATTTGTGATAACCCTTGTATGGATAACTTTTGACATATCGAATTGCTTCAATGAATTTTGAATAATGTGAAATTTTTAGATTTCAAAAAAGGCGATTTTGAATCACTATTAAATAAGACTGTAAGTTTCATAAATAAAAGGTGCTGAATTTCTGGATGATGGGAAAATAACATATTTAGTTACTATATATTAAGTTATTTGATTGAATTGGATGAATACTTCACACTTTTTCGGTTGAGAAGTCACCAACTGCCAATGATATATTATATATGTATTTACATAATATAAAATACTTTATTTATTTAAGCTGGTATTGATAAAATAAAACGTGACTAAAAGATATTGTGATGTATTGTTATTCAATTTTTTTTTTAGATTCATCATTGATCAGACTTCAAAAAAACCAAAAGTAAAAAGTTACAAAATCAAATTCGTGAAGAATAAACCGGTCAGTAAAATAAAAATAACTGATGATGCTGAGGCGCCGTATAAGTGCAATATTTGCGGCAAGAAGTATGTAATCCATTTCTTCAGATTAACTCAAAATAACATTGTGTAACTACTCTAACTTACCGTTTGATAATTTTATTTCTACGCAATGTACGATAAGTGTTTTGGCTTTATTTGATGATTTATAATTACTGAATTACTTTTCTCTACTGCATCATACATAGTTTTTGTTGCTACATAGCTACACACTCTAGGCACACAGTAGTCTATAAACATTTGTTTTTTTAGATTTCAAAGATTGGTTAACCTGGAAAAGCATTCAAGTCGACATGCATTTGGCTGTCCCTGTCCTCGTTGCGGTATCGATACTATCGATAGGCATTCTTTATGCCTTCATTTAAAAACCTGCAGGTATTAAAATTGATCTATTTAATTTATGGTTGTGTGTGTAATCCCAAACAACTTAACTAACGTAAGTCTGAAGAAAATTTAAATAAACTCAATCTCAAATTTTAAGTAAAAAAATAAACATTTGTCGACATAGTCAAGAATTGAACCTGGAACTTTTTAAGCGAGAAGCAGAGCTCTCACCGCTGGATCATTTTCCGCAATAACCTTACAATAATTGCAGAGGTAATAAAATTGATGTCAGTTTTATGTTTGTGATAATTCGTTATAACATAAATTTTACTGCATGTTGTATTTTTCAGGGATCCGAAAAGGAAAGTCGAAAACGACAAACTTATCTGCCCAACTTGTGGCAAAAGGTTAAAAACTTCTGCAGGATGGAGGTCAGTTACACATCTCTACATTAACACTTTATAGGCGGGTCACGGAAAATTCGGTTTTTTATTGGATCTGCTGTTATTGGCGGGCTGTGGAATATTCCATTTTAACTGTCGGTGTGACACGAATTATTCCGTTCTGTACACATTGAAGATACATCTGTTTATGAAGATTTATCCCAAACAAATATTTATTTCTCTTTCTCTCAGTTATTTAAAATGACCATACACTAAAATGCTGAGGCCATTTTTGAAATAAAAACAAAATATTATTTTGCAAAGTTGATATATTTTAAATATTCAATTGTGTACAGAACATTGATCCTATTAAAAATTCATTAAAAAAATTACATAATATCGGCAGATATATTTTGTGATGTTTCTGCTATGCATGCCTCACGAGTCTTAAACGGCTCTTGTTTTTGTATGACTAACACTCCTTTTGAAACATTTTGCTTATCATATGCATATTTCAATGAATGCTTAGTTTTGTTTTAATTTTTCCATTGGCGGATCCATGGAGAATTTATTTTCCATTTTTCTATTTTATTAAAACTTTATTGTGAAATGAGCTCTTTAATTGTTTAGTTTACTATTTTATAGAATACATAGTTAATTATGTATTTTTTCAAATTGAATGCCCCCCTTCTGGGACAATTTCTGGATCTGCCACTGAGTTTTTCTCTAGTATAGCTTGTAGATTTTTTTGTGGTCGAGTTAAATCTATTTGAAGCCAGTATACTCACGGAAATAGTAAAAAAATAACATCAGGTGAGAGTGCCACCTTTAATTATTCACTAACTCGCTTGATGTGCACAATGTTTGCGTCTGTTTGCTGTGCATTTCTGTCATTACAGGTAGACAGATAAGTAAAGACACACATACACATATTGTTTTCTAGTTTTTAGAAAGGGTGTTCTATATTTTTATATTATGCCTATCCATAAAGAATTGACGGTTAACTAATAAAATAATTGTCCTTGATAGGTATCACCTACAAACCCATTCGAACATTCGCCGCTTCGTCTGTCCCAGTTGCCCATCTAGACGATTCTTAACGGCTGCCAACCTGAAAGCTCACAACCGAGTTGTACACTCAACAATAAGACCACATTTGTGCGTCATGTGTGGACGAAGGTCAGTTGAATTATTAAATTATTTCTCAACATCATGATGCAAGCTTAAGTAAATTAATTTCTTGAATTCTGTAGATCAACTTAGAAACATTTTTACGGTTAGATATGTAATTTCATTTGGAATAAAATGTGCGTGTCAAACTCGCGGGCCATTGGCATGTTTTCTGCAGCCCGGCACAATTGCTTATCAGTATTATTGTTAATTAACCTTTGAAAAGCCCATTTTTTTAAACAGTCAGTGTAGTTCCTAATCGAAAAGTTTAAAACCCCTACGTCAACGCTACGAAGTTATTACATGTTAATTTTTTATCAACGTGTTCCCAGATTCGCTTCAACAAATCATCTCCGGAAACATATAGCATCTCATGCAGGGCGCAGGGATCACCTGTGCAGCATATGCGGACAAGGATTTTTGCAGAGCTCCCACGTAGCCCAGCACATGTGGGTGCATACCGGGGTCAAACCTCACAAGTGTCCGTATTGCCCCAATAAGTACACTGCTAAGTGTTCACTCACCGTAAGCTATATTTATTTAACCGTAAAGACTTAAAATAAGAAGTTTATAGATACAGTGGCGGATTACCTCACAAGCGCTCGAAGTGTCCGCTCAAGGCATCAAAATAACATATATTCTATAAAACCTGTATAATATTTTTAATTTAGTTTAAGTAAGTCGAAAAAGAGGACCTCCCAATTGATGAATCCGTCACTGTACAGACATTGATTGCGTTATTTTGAACAAATTGCAATTGATTGTCGAACTTTTCCAAAACAGTCGATTTCCAGAGAGTCATTAAAAACTGTACATATTAAATAAACTGTACAAAATCAGACAAATTAAATAAAAAAATGTCGCTTATATCATTGGTGTAAAGTTTATTTCACAATTTTTAGGAAACTCACGTCATAGTTAATGTTTTTAAATTTTGATTCTTCCAAGTTCTACAGTATTTATGAAAATCATTAGATTTTTCCTAGATTTTTATAAGAAAGTAATTTGTTGTCAATAGTGAAAACAATATTTTTAGGTAAAATTAAAATCTGATATTTTAGGTTGTACTTACCTATTACTAAAAAAAACAAATATTATTCTTGTAGAAGGAGGCTTAGAAATTATTGTAGATTCTTATGATATATTAGTGTGTAAAGGATGAAAATAAATGAAAAATCTTTGTTTCTGGCGGTCATGCGACGGCTGAAATTTTCTCTTACCAGAAATATATTTTTTTAGAAACACCTCTTTAGAAATCACTGGGAACAGCAGAGGAGCAAAAGACTAGCCGAAGAAAAGATGCAGAGAAAACTTTGCGGGGAAGACGAAGACGGTGCCATTTTGGAACACGATGCTGACGATGAGGTTGATAAGAATAAAAATGCTGCCGGTGTATCTGAAGAAGTTAACCCGCTGGATGATTCTGACGCCATTGACAACAACAATAAAGCTTTATCAGACAAGATCGACAGCTTTCAAAGTAACAGTGACCGGTTGACTTTAGAAGATGTCGATAATGTTCAGAATGCCAGTCGCGCACGGCCCTTAATTATCCAAAGGCACAAAAAAATCAATACCTCTAAAATGTCACTAAATATTGTACACAATAGTAAATATACCCGACACGTATCACTGAATGAGATTGACAATCGTGCAAATATGGATGAACTGTCGCTGACTGAAGACGATAACTGTGAAGGTGCGGTCGAAATTTCATATAATAACGACAACCAGATATCTCTGAATGATGAAAATATGAGTATGGGTGAAGAAATGACGGAAGAAGATTTTGAAGACGGAGTCGATGTTGTTATTGTTGATGTCAACGGACACATTATTGACGATCAAAATGTTGATGACATAATCGGTATAAACGGCACGGAAGAATATGCCATACAGTATGACCAAGATGAAGACGGTGATAATGAAGATAATATTTGAAATTTATGATAAAGTTAATGATTCCCGAGACATTTCTCAACGTTATTTCTTTTGAGATCAGTAATTATTTTAGTAAATAAGATGACGCTTCACATTAGATCAGCGGTCGTCAAAGTTTTTTTGATAGCTTAAAGTGAACTTGAAACAAGGCGCATCTTGTTCACATAGGCAAAGTTACCAAACTATAAACCAACATTGCCATTACGTCACTGGTGTAGGAAGGGGTCCTGCCGCCCCCAATATTTCCTTTAATTTTTAACTTGTCATTTCTACTAATTTTTTTCTATGAACTAGGAGTTTTTACTACAGGTGGCTTAATTTTTTTTATGTATAAATATAATTTCTCGACGCCCCCAAAAATGTGCCACTGCCGCACCCCCCTTGCTACGCCACTGCATTACGCATTTATTATAGTATAGTAAGTGTATTTTTATTCCAGTAATCATATTTTTACAAAATACATGACAGTGAAAAAATTAATTGAAAAAAATACAGAAATTCAAGCAAAGTTGCCACGGTTTATGGTACATTATTATAAAATTTTTCATCGACCAGTTTGTAGTGTGTTCATTTCATCTTACATATTACCAAAAGAACTAGGTTTGCAGACTTATTTCATCTATAGTTTAAATTACAAAATTTACATTTAAATATGAACAATGGAACTGCAATTGTTAACATCCAAATATCTCGGATTGATTCTGTCTGAAACTGACACGAAGGGTAGGTTTCATGTGTTATGTATCACAATTTTAAATAGTATCTCACAATACAATCAGAGTGTATCGGATGCTAAAATAACTTAATTGGAATATTCGGTTTTTAGTCCCATTTTTCTTATGAAGAGATTTTTGTTGGAAGCTTGAGTCAGCCGATGATAAGTGCGCTTTGACAGTTCATATTTGCAGACTTAGGCTATTAAAGTAGTTATTTCTCAATAAAATCTATTATATGATATTTAATATTTTGTCAATATTTAATTAATTTCTTCCTTTTCCATTTATATGAACTTGTTTTTTATTTATATAGCCACATATATTGACTTGCTAACTATACTTTATTAAACCATTTTTATCATTTATTATACATTATATTCAGTTGCTAACAACATATTGTTTTTATTATCATCTTATAACAATTTGGTATTGTACGAAGTTCAATAGATTGTTTAAGTATTTAGATCTTTAAAATTGTGTACATATTTAACTATATATTAAATTGTTTCTTCCTATAATATTGTTTTGATAATTTTAAAACCTAAAACATTTACAATGATGGATGTCAATATATCAACATAATCAAAAATACCATCAGCAAGATTGTGATAATCCATACAAGAAATATTGGGAAAAAAACCTAACAGGTACCACTAATAAGTTGTACAGGTTTAAGTCTACTATTACCAAACTGGAAGGTGTTGAAATGCTTTTTAATGTGTTGCGATACTGTATGTTTATAAGACTCCAAATAAATTGATAAAAATAAAGTTATTATCTTGTTATTTCTAGCTAACAAAAATCTAATTATTTTTGCTATCTAAATTCTTATTTTTTTTTTATATTCATACCTTAGTTATAGAGGACACTGGACGTATATAGGATCTCGCGAAATATTGTGGCTTTTATCAAAACCCTGCATGAGAATCGATGTCTCAAATACCGAACGGTTCATGGTCACAACTGGAGTGAGACAGTGCTGCATTCTTGCACTGTAGGCGATAATAATAAAACTACTATTATCTTTGACATCATACTTCCCAGGTCCGACTGATTGAGGTGTATCTGTTGCTCCCAGTCTGAGGCTGGCCTTGAATAAGCCGATGATTCTGTCATATTTGGTAAATCTTTTAAGGGCATCAGGGAGATTATTGACACGGTTAGGAACTAACTCAGGTCACATTGGTTGGAAAGTAAATATAAGTGAAACCAATGATGTGTAATCGAACCTGTTTTTACATAAATACTTAAAAATATATCATATAACATCGCTTTTCATGGAATTTTTTACAAATAAATGTAAGTCGCGAATAATTATGTAATGTCCCATTTGGCTATACAACAAGCTCGAAGACATTAGTTTTCAAATTGGATGTTTGAAAACAGATGACATTTTAAATATCACTATAACTTCGTCATACAGTCCAAAATTTTATTAAAAAAAGTGTTAAAACCCATGCACGCTCCTCGGAATTGAAGTGATTAAATATTCTGATAAACTCAATTTTAATTATCTTGTTTATAAATTTACATAAATTATTCAAATTAATTTTATGATAAGCTATCTATATTTAAAAGAATAAAAACACCTTCTTTAAAAATATAATGAATAATATTATCAATACTTTATTGACCGTCCAAAATGAATATACAGATGTTACCAAAGTATTTTTGAAATTCCAATGTGGTTTTAAGGAACCGTTGTGAATTGAGAATTTTTTTCAAAATAGTATAGAAAAATCTATATTGTTAATAGACAATTTTTCAATCACATTACGACCTTCTCTTAATTTTTGTTGGGTAGTATAATTATACTACTTAACAAAAAATAACTTCTTATACGAAAGAGGTGATCATCATCAACACTTACACATATAAGGTTGGTACTACAAATTGGCAAAATTTCAATAGAGCCATTTTAATATTCTGTTTGACTTCACAATGTTTTGTAAATAGAAAGTTAAGATCGTTAACATCATCTAATAAAATTTGATTTTACCAAAATATGCAACATTTTAAAACTCATTAACGCTTCAAGCCTGTGTTGCACACCGCATGAAAATTATGCTGTTTTAACCAGGGCTGTGGAGTCGGACTGTTTTAACTGGAATCGACCTTGAACAAACTAATAACTTCAAATCCTTTTAAAAACAATTGTATGTTTAAATCCGTAGGGTCAAAAGTGGCATCATGCAAGTCTTGTTTTAAGCTAAGATCTGAGTTGAAGACATCCTATTTCTTATTGACTCCACAGCTGTGGCTTTAACGTATGGACGTTTAAATAAAATTCTCATACCATTATGAAATAGATATAAATAAAATTTGAGTTCTATAAAGGTTAGATTGAAGTTTAAGTTGTAAATCCTTTTTTCCGTATTTTCCTTAATCAAAAAAACTAGAATATTATACAAAAAATATATTTGACACTAGCATTTTAGAGTAATAACTAGTTATCTCTGGTAATAACTTCAAATAAAAAGCTAGACAACCAAAGGTGTCAAAATTATTTGCCCATGTTACCAAAAATATTTTTCAAATTAAATTAGAATTAAAGATCTATTTCAGGTGTATGTGCCTGAAGGGTCAACAAAAGACATTTTACACACAATAAACAAAGTAGTAGTTACGACCTTTTATGTAAGAGGTCTTGAGAACCATCATCAGACAGAAGATTGTAAGGTTTTTCTTTCAGGATTGTTATTCAGTACCTCAACCTCTCTTTTTCAAGATAGTGATGATTTCTAATCACTTACCTGGCAGAATGAAACAACATCATTTGAGATCAATTCTAGGAGAAAATTGATCTTAATTATACACCCACTCTCTAGATCCCAAATACACATTTGAATATTAGCAATGATATGAATCAAAGCTGGTTAGCCCTGCTTTATTTTTTTTGAATTTTTCACATACTAGTTTTATGTATATTTCAACTTAACTTCAATCTAATATTTATAGAACTCAAATTTTAGTTATATCTATTTCATAATGGTATGAGAATTTTATTTAAACGTCTATACGTTAAAGCCACAGCTGTGGAGTCAATAAGAAATATATTTCCCAACACAATATACAGATAGTATGATGCAGTGACAGATTGAGCACTTGACAGGGTCTAGGTGCAATAAAATGTTGAGGCCCTGTTATTCAGATAGCATAAAAGTATTTGCAAAATTCTACGTTAAACAAAAATAAATATTAAAAAGAGAATTTAAAATATATGACTTTTGTATCATATAAGCTATTTTTGAGGGTCTGATATTCGAAGGCACAAAGTGCCAAAGTAATCTGCCATTGGTATGATAAAATATTTACGTGACAATAATTTGTATTAATTAATTATAACGTATTTGTTCAGAAGCTTGAATCCAATTTTTTAAATAATTAAATATGACAACTTGAAAGTCTCTGAAATATGAAGTAATAATATTTACTAAATAATTGATTATTATAAATATAATATTAACAAATATATTTATTGTGAATTTGAAATTTGAAAAAAAATCCTGCATGCCAAATGGCCTAATAGGTACAGTGTCATAAAAACAATATTGTGGGTTCAATGAACATTCTCAGTCTAAACAAAAAATTCTAACCAGTTTTTAGTATATGAATTATATTAAAAGAACAGTTAGAAATCACTAACAGTTAAATTATAATGTGAAGTGGTTTTTTTAATATACCTAATGTTTTAAATTGTGTTCATAGCATTATTAAGTAGTCACTCAGCGAAAAACATTAATGAAACCAAAATAAACTGATTCAAATAAATAGTTTTTATGTAAAGTTTTTAAAATGTATCTGGCAAAAGTGATTGGAAGGTTTATCGTAATTTGTATGATTTTATCTTCAAGTTTTGCTCAATTTGAAGGTAAGGTATTCTTTTTTCTCTAAACAGCAGATGAACGTATTAAAATTAAAGGCTTATTAAACCCATAAAAACAAATTATAAATAGGTGATGCATGCATCTATACTTCAACGGGAGAGCCGGGTGTGTGTGCTCAATTGGGGAGTTGTGCCTTCGCCGCAACTAAATTGAAACAAGGAGAATCTCCACAGGTTTGAAAATATTAAATTACCTGGTTAATTTTTAGTACTATTCTAAAATCAAATTTACAGTATTTTACATGAAAATCATAGTGAGCATTTAAGTATAGTTAAATTCACAACTGGAACCTTAGCCGAGCAGTCAATACTCCTTGACTTTCGTCCTACTCTATTGGATGATGGTCAAGGTTTTGAAATCCTGAATTAACACGTTCAAAGATTCATTTTTCTATACATTAGATCTATTGATTTGTATCTGAAGCCATTGATTTCTGTCATGTTTTAATCCATGTCCACTCACGCTTCAACTGAACATGAAATTATACCCATCTTTTTATCTTCTGAAATTGCAAGGTTGAGCGACTAACTTACTACAGTTTTCATTAAATAGCTTCTGCTGAAATTCTTCTTTGGGAACCATAGCTAAAAAAAATATTTCCACAAATGTTTCTTGGATTAATTCAATCAAAATAAAAAGTGTTGCTCTGTGAAATAGTATTTTTCCAATTAACATTTTTTTTTTATTCAAAAATTAAAAGTTTTTGAATAGTGGCTGTAGATTAGATATAATTGTTATTTTTGTTTCAACAGATTTGTACTTTTTCTGGAAGTGAACCTATTGTTTGCTGCGTCGAAGAAGTGTCTACGATCACCACAGTGAGTTCTACAATACCACCATCTACAACTACTAGTTCAATATTAATTACTCGAGCTGGAAGCGGAGATTGTCCTCCATTGCCGACTAAAGCCCTGAAAGTTGCCAAGAACGGACAAAAAGCTTGGGATAGTAATGATATTAACATATTATTTTTGAATTTTCCATTTTTTGAATATTATTTTATTCATAGTCCTTCACATGTAACATAAGCTAGTTAGTTACAAATTATTATCAGCATAAAAAGCAGTAATTAATATTAAATGTTTAATGCATTAATAATACATGTGTCTTCTTTTAGAGTGCATCGATTTAGCTGATACTATTTTTAGATGTAAAAACAGTCTTTTACTCGGTGGTCCTAGAGAGAGAGAAGAGTTATGTTCACACTTCAGTGAAAGTCTCATAGTAGGCGGTGTTCCGGCTGGGATCAATGAATTTCCACATATGGTAACAATATTATGCCTATTTAACAGTGGAAATGTCTTGTGGCGAGTACTTTACAACAAGGCAACGAAACTTTATTTTGCTAGATAATTTAATGACTCAATACTTGCAGGCTCTTCTAGGTTATGGAGATTTAGCCACAGCCGTTTGGGAATGCGGTGGTACCCTAATTAGTAAAAGATGGGTTATGACGGCAGCACACTGCATGTTCAGTAGATCTGCTGGGTAATAAAAATATTTTCCGTATCTTATTTAGATGCTAAAATAACCATAACTTCTTTTTGATGTCTCTTTTGAACAATTCTACTGCCTTATGATTTCTTTACTAATTACATTGCCTTTAGGTTAATATTGTTGTGTCATGATTTGTTTTTTATTATATTAATAAGAGACAGGCCTGCAGCTGACTGATAAACATCGTTGTCTTCAATTACGGTGTTCACGGGATCAAATCCTGGTACAGACAGTTTCATAAATTTATTATTGGATTTACGTTCAGAACAAACAAATTTCGTACGACAACTTTTGTTGACATAAGCTTAGAGCATAACATGAATGTTACAAATTTAAGCTCAAAGTTTGACGGTGGTCATGTGCTCATTTATTTTTCAATAGTAGTTTAGTAGTTAAAAAAATATGTAATACTAACTCATCCTGTCTTTATTTAGGCAAGCATGATTGGAATCGGGATTTAGAAAAAGAATTTCTATGTCTGTTTATTTCTGTATTATTCCTGTAATATTTTCAGTACTGATGTTAAATATGTGCGGCTCGGTACACCTGATGTAAATAGCCGTATTGATAGAAGTAAAACTTACAATGTTTTAAGAATAGTGGAACACCCTGATCGTATTACTCCTCAATTATATAATGACATCGGTCTGCTGGAACTGGATAGAGAGTGAGTGATTTTAAATTGTTGGAAATTAAATCTTTTTTTCTACTTTTCTCCGCTGAGCTAATATTTATTTTTCAGTGTATCGTTTGGGGCATCTGTCATTCCAGCCTGTCTTCACGTCGGTTCAGTAAATGCAGACAAAGCTGTTGTGACCGGTTGGGGAGTTAGTGCATCTCTAGGGATGCAAAGTAACAGACTGCTTAAGGTTTGTTACTTCAGTATATATAACACAAGATAATATCTCGGCCTCGAGATTTTAGGTTTGTCGCGAAAGGTGAATAAACACATGAACAGTGATTTGTGTACTTATTCACCTCACCTTCTTCATATTGGATTTTTTATTCTTAGTTTTCTAGTTTCACCAAATAACTCTTTACAATTTAAATTTCTAGGTAACCTTGGACAAGTTTTCTCATCAAGAATGTTCATTGGCTCATCCTCCGTCCTCTAGGTCTCCAGGAGGAGTGGAAAATGCCACGCAAATATGCTATGGCAGTCGAAATGGACAGAAAGATTCTTGTCAGGTACGCAATAAATCTAAGACTGCTATCTACCTAATAAATTTTTATGATATAATATAATTGATTTTATATACATATTTCATTATATAATGTAATTATAATTATAAAATAGATGATTTTATCGTTTGTTTCAGGGTGACTCTGGAGGCCCACTGCAAATTCTCAACAAAAATGTTTTCTGTACATACACAGTTATAGGCGTTGTATCAGTAGGAAAAGGTTGTGCCATTAAAGGAATACCTGGAATTTATACAAGAGTGGCTGCCTATATTCCCTGGATTGAGAGTGTTGTTTGGCCATAGAGAATAATATATATTTTTTTAAGTGAATAAAATCTTTACATTCGGCTTAATTTATTGTTATGTTTAAAAATTGCATTAGTTACTAAAATTGTTGTATTTTTCATTAACAAACTACATATTTCCTCCACTATTTAGATCTGGGGTTCACAACCTTTTTCATCAAAGGGTCAGTTTAAAAATCAAAAATATTTGGCGGGCCACCCTTTTTTTGTAAATATTTTCTGTTTTTTCAAAACATAAGAAATACAATAAAAAATACATAAAATACATTTTTATTACTCTTTTTAATATACCAAAAAAAAATTTTTTCATCATTTGATTCTTCCAATTATTGTTTGAAAGAAAATCCAGCAATCTAGGCTCAAATGTTTTGGTTTAAATACGCAAAACAGATGTGATGTGATTGTCCCAAGTTTTGTGGATTTTTATCCCAAGTTTGATCTATTTGTGCCACTAAAATGTCGGACCATTCATCTTGCCAGAAGATATGTATTTTAAAAGTAATTTTTATAATCTGTATGAAGAAAAAAAAAATGAATGGAGATATAACAAAAATCACGCGGGACACTTCAAAAAGTCTTGCAAGACATAATTGGCCTGCGGGACACTTTTTAAGTCCCCAATTTAGACTTAATTAATTTAGAGATTAACAATATTTATCTGCTTTTAATATTTTTAACGTAATTTATTTTCACCAGCAACATTTTTGAAAATAATAAATTATTTGGTATGTACTCAGTAGCCTGTTGTGATTTGGTTTTTGTTAAAATCAACAAAAATATACTAATAGTATGATATAACCACTTTTTGTTAACCTAAATCGTACTGAAATAGAGTAATTATATCATGTATTGGAAAAATTGTTTTGAAAAAGATGATAAAATTTCTGTAAACCCATTTATATGCAGAAAGCTCTGGTAAACTGCCTTATTTTAATATAGTCTTTCAGTGTGCATCTTTGGAAGATGGTTTGGTTAAAAAAATCCTTTTTCGTAGTTATGTCTTATAAAAAACTTAATTTACTGAGAATATATAAAATTGTATAATTATTAAAGGTGAAAATTAAATGAAAAAGCTTTTTCTTTGTGTTGAAATAAGTTGCAGACTATTTCTTAAAATGAACCTTGACTGTAGGTGAAGTGGAGGATAATAAGGTTATAGCAGTGGCGGTTCGTGACATACAATTTTAGAAATGTATACAATATACGCAATTGTGAATGTTTCTAACTCACAATTCGCTGAGGCATGCAGCATTTTTGAAATTGGTGGCCCTATAAAGATTTTACTTGGAATAAAAATATTTATTTTTATAAAATAGTTGTATTTAATAACTGTTAACAATTCTCAGACAAATTCTATAAAATTAATATTATCGATGGACTCGGAGGTAACTTTGTGGAAGTTCATTTTAATACAAAAATTTTAAAATCTATAAAATTAGTTATATAAAATTTACAAAGACAGATCACATTGCCTTTTACACTATATCGTTATAAATGCAACATGTATAATACATATTTTACAAAGTACATATTATGCAAATTCTTTTTCCCTTGCGGCCTGAATATAGATTTTCATATTTATTTATTATTTTTATTCAGGGAACATTTGCCACTGAACTAAGGTGAACAGGTTTTGAAAATGTCAATGGAGGACACTTAAGTAAAAATGGATATAAAAAAATATATATAAATATTGATCATATCGCCGATTTATTACAATGATGTTACTTTACCAAAAACAGTTCAAAGCTTAAAAACCTTCAGAAAACTACTGACATTTTACTTAGTTACTTGATGTAACTAACTCAACTCAAAAATATTTATTGTTTCTTTGTATTTTTTTTGGTAAATCTTCATTTTTCTTCAGGAACAATTTGCAATCTTGATTTATATTCCATTTAACTATAATCATTCCTTCCTATGTTTCAACCGCTAGTTTGGATTTTTCATTTGTTCAGATATCATTACAAATGGAAAATATTCGCTCTACGTCGGCGTTTGTACCTGGCAAACACAATGCCATTAAAGGAGGACAAGGAGAACAATTTTACCTAGAGGAGGACAAAGTTTCCAAAAGGAGAACAATCCTCCTCAAAGGAGGACGTCTGGTCAGCTTATGTAAACTCGATCATCATTAGTCCGGCATTGTGAAGTCATATTATTGTTTGTCCACTGACAAGTAATATTATTTACTTACGCGTCACTTTGAGTCCAGATTTAGAAGACAAGACAGTATACAATATAACAAGGTAAGATTTGCTTCTTGTAGTATCAAAAACAAAAAAAAACCAGTATCATTCAAGAGATGTTTTATTTATAAATTTCATCAACATGGCTTTTCAAATCACATCACAATCTATATTATCTAGTATAGAGTAACAAATATAAGTCAATATACGTTAATAAGTTCTTCATGTCGAGAGTTATTGCCGAAACCCAAGCAGTACATTTAAAAATAAGTCATAGATTGAATATTCAATGTGCCTTAAAATCAATATCTTTTTGTTATTTAATTTTGTAAATAAAAAATTCTATGATCCTGAGAATAAGGTTATTCAAATGTTTCGGTTTTTTGCAGAATAACTTTCGATACTTTCTGTAGGATTGTTTATCGTATTACGATGTGATTGCCAATAAAGCTGAATCCTTCCATTTTGTGACATCTACGGCCAAACGATACTCTCAATCCAAGGAACGTAGGCAGAAACTCTTGTGTAAATTCCTGGAATACCAGGATTTGCACAACCTTTTCCCACTGACACAACTCCTATAACGGTATATGTGCAGTAAACGTCTTTGTTTTGTATTTGGAGTGGTCCACCAGAGTCACCCTACACAAAAATAGTAAAATAAATTAGTATAGTAGACACTGGCTATGATAATAGTGTAGATTTTTTTAAGCTGATTGTAGTTTATATTTGTTTGAAATATCTTCAATATTGCTATTTCAACCCGACCCAGGCTTTTCAGAGGAAATATGGGGAGGTCTATTTTATTTTTGAGACCACTAAAACTTTGGGTCCAAAAACAGCTGCTCTCCCTGATATTAAGAAAGACATGACATAAGTGGATTAGGGGGAAAGAGCTCAGAGGAATAGAACTATTTTTACATTACCTGACATGAATCCTTTATTTCCCGTTGGCTGCCGTAGCAAATCTGCGTTTGATTGACAACACCTTGGGGTGATCGAACAGACACAGGGTGAGCTTGAGCGCATTTCTCATGGGAAAATTCTTCTAATATGACCTGAAAAGAATGTCATATATTATGTCTATCCATAAGAATGATCAAACTCCCATAGCTCACCACATTGAAAACATATGTATCGTCATTGTACAAGAGAAAGAAACCACGTAGAACATGTGAAATTGGTCAAGACAACTGTTTAATCAATCAAAAAACCCCCGTATTGTGTTAGATTTCGGCATTTGCGGGTATAGGTACATATATTATGTCTTTTTTTTACATATAAAGACACTTTTTCCAAGCAATTATTATGTTCTTAAAACATCAAATAGTTCTTTGGTACATATTTTTGTTAAAAGTGCAATTAGTGAATTTCTTTTGAATGACGACAAAATAAATATTTTTTTTCACACATTATTTTTTTTCTTAGTTGGGAATTTGCATTGTTTCGATAGTATAAAAGGGCTATATATAATTGCACCAAGAAATTTATGGGACGCACTTCGTAAACACAAACATCAATTTTAACATTTCGCACTAAAAATTTGATGGTATGCACTTTGTACGCACGAACATGAATTTAATATTTTTCACTTTGCTCTACGTTTGGATTTAAAAAATATTGTACCTTTTGAAGAACATTACTCTGCACTCCTTTCGATTTAGTAACACCCCATCCGGTTATCACCGCCTTTTGAACATTTGTCGATCCAAAATCAAGACATGCTGGAATTATAGATGGTCCAAACGATGCTCTGTAAAATAAATTATCAGAAAAAGTTTAGCATCGAGAGGTTGAAAAACATATTATGTTTTCAATTTAAACTATTATTCTCTTCAAATTACACTATCTCATTTGTATTTTTCTGAATTTTTCTTTATATAACGTTTAAGAGCCATAAATCATAATATCGTAAATGTATTACAAACATAGGTACTTTTAGTAGGAGTGGTAAATTATTCATATGAAATATTTTTCACAGTCCTGAACAATTACAAAAGTACAACATGTAACCCTTTTGCAATATATTTTTTCATTACGTAATCTCTTTAATTCTGTCTTTTTATTATTAATAAAAGATTTCTTTCTTCGGCTTTTAAATATTTTAGTAGGTATCGTTATTATTAATATTTATAAAATACGTATTGTTAACAAATTGTGATACTCACGCTCTATCTAGTTGCAGCAGTGCAATATCACTGTATTGCTGAGGAGGGTTTGCTTCTGCATGGATTGGGTGTTCAACAATCTGGATGATATTGAAAAGCTTAGTTCTGTCAATTCGAGCACTCACTTCTGGTGATCCAAGACGTACAAATTTCACATCAGATCTGAAATGATAAAAAATAATAATGAAATATGTAACAGAAAAATGTCATCCCACAACAATGTTTATTAATAATTTGTGATCTGGAGACTTGACTATTTGTTAATTGCATGTTTTTTTGTTGACTATGTCGGCTTCTTATCAAGATTAAATACATTAATGATAATTTAGTTTTGTTATTTAAAAAATATAAATAAACATCCCGCTTCACCGATGATAATAATAGTTTATTAATTCTTCCGTACGCAACTTCTCTGCCCTTCAATTATTCTTGTTTATATTCCACAATAATAAATTAAAATGCTTTAATAACTAATCATGCTTTCTTATTTCAATGATTAATTATATTTTCGTTAACAATAATGATGAATATAAACAGGAATAAATGGTAAGCGGAGAATTCATGTACAGAATAATCTGTTCACCGCTAAGAATAAATTGACTTATCCTTAGCAATTCATTTTCAAACCCATTTATCAGAAATGTAAGAGTGATCCAGATATCACAAAAAAATATGCTGTTGGATTCACATTCACTAAGTATTAAAAAATCAACACATGAATTCGCTTAGCTAGGGAGTCAAGCTCCTCACCAATGTTCCCGCTAAGGTGTGCGCGTGTGCTACACTTCCCAAAATGTGACCACACACAGAAATATTGTAAAAAGAAGTTTGTTTTACCAAATTCCATTTTCGCTTCTTAATGTTTTTGTATTCTCTTATCAGTTGATAAAGCTCATCATGCAGCAAAACTGATCCTGATCATAATAATAAAAGTGGAATTAGCACAAATGAATTTTTATTTTATGAATACTAGGTTGAGTGCTTTGTTTTTGAAAAAAATATGCCAATAATGGATTTTGATTGATATCTATAGATCAAATTCTGGGGCTGGTGGAACCAAGCTCCAATTTCCCTTTCATCTGGTGTATATTGATGTTGCTTTTCCCGCGTAGCTTCCTGGATTTACCTGAGCGTAGGTGGGTGCGTGGTTTTTGGTTTTTATTTTGTTTTTGTGGTGGTATTACTTCTAATGGAATAAAGCACCCAGCAATCGGGTAAGAATATTATACAATTTTCATAAACTTCATTGATTCCTAGAGTTTTTTAGTGGCATGATATAACAGCTACAATTGGCAGCATAATATATTTACTTTTCAATTCATCACTGGCATGAATATAATATAGAAATAAGTCATCAAATTGACTAATTAAGTTTACCCAGCAGATCTGCTGTAAAGGCAATGAGCTGCAGTCATCACCCATCTGTTGCTTATAAGGGTACCACCGCATTCCCACAATGCTCTTTCCAAGTCTCCGTATCCTAAGAGTGCCTATAAGAAAATAAAAAAAAGCAATGATTATTTATTTTTTGCTATTATATGAAATTTGTTTTAGGTTATTTATTTAATGAAATACAGCCAATAACTATATTTTATGTTGCACAAAAATAATGATTGCGACTTACCATGTGTGGGAATTCATTTATTCCAGCTGGCACACCGCCAACAACAAGACTCTCTACATAATGAGAACACAACTCCTCTCGTTCTCTCGGGCCACCAAGCAAAAGACTTCTCTTACACCTAAAGATTGTGTTTGCTAAATCGACGCAGACTGTAAGAAGATTGTAAAAAATGACATTTTGTTAAATTATGTCTGTAAATTATTTAAAAACGTATCTTATGTGTATTTTTATTATCACTGACTTAATAGATATTTAAAATGCATGCACAGAGAATTTTTGTGTTTGTGCACACAGGCGTCTTGCAAAACTAGAACTAAATGAATGGTTAGTACTAAGCTATGAGCCAGCCCTGTACATACATATTTATCGGAGCGGTAGCTGAATTGTTAACACTTTTGACGTTTCATACTTCTCAGTTGGAATCCTTGAATGTAAACATTATGTTTAGATTTTTTAATTGGTTTATGAATTTATATCCAAATGTAATCATTGTCTATTCTCATTCTTCACCAAACAATACCCAGCTAGTCCAGAAGTCGAGCCGCATAGAGAGCGGTAAGCTTACTGATTTACTGTCTATTTCTTACACTATCCATATCTTCTCTAAAAAACATCAGAGACTGACTTACAACTCGTTATATTTTAGACATCAACATTATCTCCACTTTGGGAGCACTCATCGTTCACTTCTTCATTTTAAATAATTGAGACACTGTTAGTCAGGAATGCACAACCTCTTTCGTTTAGTGAGCCGCATAAAAAAATTATGGGTTGCAAAGAAAAGTTTATTTTAAATATTCATCTACAAAGAATGTTTTCATTGTGAAATAGTTATACATGCCATATTTATAATTCAAATATTAATGCGATTATTGTCTGCTAATTCTTTAGAAATAAACTTATTAGATTATTCCACAAAGCGCAGCCAAATTTTCATCAGTAAGCGCTTGTTTATGAACCAATTTATTCTGCTTCATTAACAAAAAAACTTGCACACAAACAACAATTTAACTTAAAAAATGTAGAATATTTTAATTCTTAGAAAAAACTTTCGAAGGCCGCAAAAATAGTCAAATATGTCGCAGGCTGTGCATCCCTGCTGTGAATAAATAACATGAATTGAAAAAAGTGATTATCATCTTACAATCCCATGATTTTTGACCAGTCTTGGAAACTTTGAGAGCTTTTTCTGGTAGTGGTGGACAGCCTGCTTCTACAGAAGGCGCTCCGACACTTCTCGGAGTGGTTGTAGTTGTTGTCACCGTGGGTGCAGGGCCACTTTGAGCGCAGCATACAACAGGAATATTTCCACTGAATGTGCAAATCTGAAAGATACTTTGATATTATTATTCAAGATCAGTTATTGAATTAATACACGTCTCCCTCGATTAACATGGTACTCGATGTGCAAGATTTTGATTTTAAGGACACTGTAAAATAATAACAACCATGCGTTTATTTACCCGATAATATTAAGGTTTTACAAGGTCTACAATATTATTTACTCATTGTTAATGCAAAATGATTTTGTTATTTCTGAAATTTGATAAATAATTAATGTTTAATTAATGTGTGAACAGGAATTGGTAGGAACCTCGTATTCTTCATTGTAAATGATTGTGATTTTGCGTCAGCTCACAACCAAAAAATTGTATGAAAGCTTAGGTATGCTGAAAAATTGAAAAATCATTATTTCGAGAATGATTTGAACTTAGAGATAAGATTAAAATTTCAGAGAAAAATCATTAAATGCTTAAAAAAGTCTTAAGAAATAAGAAATGGATAATTAAAAACAGAATTTATTGAAATGAGAGTGTAGTTACTAGGAATTACAATACCGGTATTACTGAAACCAAGATCCTGGTATTTATGGTGTTTTTTGAATATCGAAATACCAGTTGTGATAATCCATTATGGAAATCCGGTATAGAAAATTTGCAAAAATCTAGTTTTGAAAGTATAGAAACTTTTTTAACATTTTGATAATTTTTTTACGATGAATTGAAAGATTTAGAATCTGCAAAGCGTTTTATCAATATTTAATAGGTTCCAAAATTAATGAGCCTTTCAGTGATGAACTATTATTTTTAAAAACTGTAAGATATTTATGAAAATCACCTATGATTATGATGTTATTTTATATGAAATATCGAATTACTGAATTAAGTTGACTTACACAGTATTGCGATTCAAATTGGCCGTATTTTTTTTGATTGATATTGGCAATTGAAATACCGGTGGTATTGATATATATTTGTTCAATATTGGAATCCCTAGTCCTTACACCATTATAATAACTTAAAATAAATCTATATCGTTAAACAAAGTAGTTCTAGAAGAGATAATTTCCAACCGATAAAAAAGACCTGTCGTTTTATCAAGTGATTAAGTGAAGACATGTAATAAAAACTTACATTAAGGTATTTTCTAAAGATTTTTAACTTTAACATTGCATAGTTGACATCAATTATATTTTATTTTTCATGTATAATAAAAATATTAATGTTTGTATCGTTCTTTTTCACATAATAAATTTCAAGTTTTTTTCTTTGAACCAATATTAAGAATGTAAGACTCGATTTTCACTGTTTCGGTTTTAAAAAACGGTTAAAAACATAACGTTTTTTGATCCAATCTACCGAGTCAATTAATAGATAAAGAGGGATACGATACGAGAACATAATTATTCCTTTTACCTGGGGACTTAAACCTTTTCTCAAGTCGGTTATGGCTTGTGGACAATTGCCCATCTTAACACAGGTTCCAGCAGCTCCAGTTCGTTGAGAATTGCAGCCATCACCTAAGGAAAAGCAATATGAATTTTGAATGAACAGGTCCATAACAGTGGGTTTAGAAAGAGTATATAAAAGGAATGAATTATTCTTCTTAAGAGATTTCGCCCATAATAATGATTTATTCTAGTTAAACGAATAGGTGACTAATATTTTATTGAAAATTTAATAATACCATTCTTTATATACCCGGCACATTAATTACCTATTAACCAATACTTTTTATGTTTTCTCAGAATTATTAGCCACGAGCATCGCCAATCGTAGGATCAATAAAATTTTGATACGACATTGTATACTTTTCCTGTTATAAACACGTTAAGATAAATAAAATCGATCGTGTTAATCGATTTTACCGTAACAAAACATGTCGCAACCCGCAGTCCTATTTCGGCTCGTCAATGTTAAAAATCGACAAAAATCCCCACGTTGTATTTGAAATATGTGCAACGTTAGCAAATCTGAATGGTTTTAGATTGTTTTTTTTTGTATCAAATTGATATATTTTTGAGTTTGTAATCATGGAATTGTATGCTGCCTTTTTTTCAAATGTAAACTAGCGTAAATTTAACATTAAATTCTCAGTACATTTCGTAAAAAAAAAAGCAGGAAATCCAAAAAAACGGCTTTAAAGGTTAAACATCGTTCATTTTGACTGACTCGTCATGGTATAATAAAAGACAATTTAAAAAAGATGCACATCGTCAACTTTTTCAAATAATCTGCTCGGAAAAATCCCTTTTTTAACGAAAACTATATTGTATAATCTAGAATCTAGATTGTACTATAATCTATATTGTTTTTATCTTGTAAAGACCAAGTGAGTTGTAAAAAGGTAAACAAATTTAATGTTGATAAATATTCGTATTCGTATAAAACTGGTATTCGAATTTCAATATTTCCTAAAACTCGGTCTAAGCCGGTTTTCGTTTGGAAACAAAGATGTACAAAAAAGGATAATTTCATTAAAATATCGATGTTTTTAAATCTAAAATAAAGTGTAATATATTAAAAGTAACAAAAAATATTAAAATTTTATCCGGTGTTACTATACCTAATTATACCCGACCAGTACTCAAGAAGTATATTTAAGTCAAAATGCAAAATAAAAGCGAAAAACAATTCTAAAATTTGCACAGCAAAATATTTTGAAAGACCCATTTTGGCTTTTAAATATTTCATCTCATCTAACGTAGTTTCAATTCGAAAATATATTGACGTTTTTAATTAAATAATTTATGGAATTTATTAAAAAAAAATCTAAAATTTGAAAATGTGTAGGCTTGTTGAAAAAATAATTTTCGAATGTCACAAACCCCACTAAAAACCGGGTTCGAAAACCCAAATTTTGAAAACCGACATGCCTAAATGCTGACTGACTTAAGTTAGAGTTCGTAAAATTCTTCTATGCCTTTTCTCAAACAATCGTTAGGTAATTTATTAGAAAATAATAATGGTCAATATTATTTTTTATTTCAATACATAATTGATTTACATAGAGATACGAGATGAAATACATTTTTTTCCTTAAAATAAATATTTTAATTATGTCAATGCAGCCAATGAAATTTGTTTTTATTAAAAAAAATGTTTCATAACGGACAAAAGATTGAATCGAAAGCAAGCAATTAAAAAGTTTTTCTAACATTGGACTCCGTTGGCCAGTATATTCCAGATTCACTCAATCTTTAAATGGGTTTTGTAAATATAATATAAGAAATCCACATAATGTTGCATTTTGAAACGACATATACGTTAAGTAATAATATTAAGAAACCAAGTATTATATTAAAAATGAAACTTCCCGGTTTTCGGTTCCCGGGTAATCCGTTCCGGTTCTATTCGGGTCGGAAGCCCTAGTTGGATCATCCAACTGATGGTTATTACTGTGCATCCAACTTGGATAACAAAAAAATATTCACAATAACACTTTTCTATTGATTTTTATGATATTGTCGAATCATTAATGTCATGAACGAGGTAACATTTACTGAAGTAAACCTGTTTAATAAACTTGTGATTTTAAAATAAATTAAATACTGCATTGTAGCTATTTAAGCTAATTAATGAAATATTCGAGAATTGTTTATATTAAATGTACATTACATTAATGTTAATCGCTTGCATAAAGATTTATGTGTATTTTTTAAAGATTCATGTGACCTCTGAGACACGATCGCTAAAATGTATTTTATCGTAATGGAAAAAAAACACCAAGTAAAACATAAATATACAAATATACAGTCAACACATTTTTTTTCGCCAAGAAGTTTATTGAATGATTTGTATCATCAGTAGGCAACCTATGCGTGCTACTAGGTGGAATGCGAAAAGATTTTAGGCAGCGCAGTCGAAAATGACGATTTATTAAAATTTCGAAAATTAACCACATGTCGAGATGTTAACTTTCAAAGTTGAACCCCAAGGTGAACCCAAAGTTGAACCCCACTAATGATTAACTATTGTATTTATTATGATACTTTTATGTAAATATATGATAGATTTACTTGTTTTATTTCAGTGGCACGCTAAGGGTCCCGTACTTTGAATTACCTGTTTTGTGGCACGCAATTGCGTTTGAGTTGCCGTCCGCCGCTTTATAAGATAGTAAGACGGAAGCAATGGTTCCACTCAGAAATATTTATCAAGTTTAGTTGCTGTGCATTACAATATTGAACAACAAAAACACGTCTTAGTGTGGTAATATTTATTTCAATGCAATAAAAATGAAATTCCAGATCACACATAAAAGTAATCGCGGCGAACATTTCCATTATCATTGGATTTAAACAATATCAATCTTCACTCACCTTCTCATTTTTTAATTATTTTTATACGTCCGTGCTGGACTATTGACAATTAATTGTTTGCATTACGTACATTTAAAATATATGGCACTATCTTCATTATCTAAGTTAATAGTTTTAAAAATGCCTAGACGGCTGGTGAACAATCCTGCTATTATTAAAACCCTTTGCTTACCAAGGGACTTGCCAAAATATGTGCGAAAAATATCTAGGGGTTTTTTGTAAATATCTAATGTGTCAGTAGAAAGATTATTTGTTCCATTTTTGTAAAACTAATAAGATAAAAAAATGTCTCAATTTAAAAACAATATGCGCTATAAGACTCGAAGAAAAAACACGTAAGTAAAATATATGTATATTTATGTATATATATTAAATACATATTTACTATGAGAATAAATTGCGATCTTAGGCCTTGCTTAAAAGTTATTGTTTTGTTTACTTTGTACAATATTGAACATGGGTGAAAATATTTCCAAAAAAATGGTTTTAAATTATATTTTCATTTAAAAAAAACACAAAATAAAAATAATAAGAAAAACTTTTTTGCTAATTTGTCGAAGAGAATGAAGATCAAAATTATATATGTTTTTTTGAATATTTTAAATTCTATTTAAAAAAAAATGTTAACGATTAGAAACAGTATGCACTATTGCTATAGTCACCAAACTACGGCCCGCGGGCCGAATCCGTTCGTCCAAATATGTCAATTCGGCCCCTCAGTTTTAATACATAAATATTTTACATATAAGAAATATTTATATCTCGAACATTCTAACTGGATTCCACCAAGAAAATTTTCATCCGACCCCCGAACGATTTTTAAAAAACAATCCGGTTCGTTTCTCGAAAAGTTTGGTGAGCACTGCACTATAGCATAGTTTCTTAACTTTTCAGTCTCATATTTTTCCGTGGCCTTCATACCCGTTTTTTAAAGTATATAATATTTTTTGAAACTAAGGGACTGGGAAAAAGTGAGATTTTAAAAGATTCCAAAATAATTTTCAATTCGTTGAAAATTTTGCTCGCTGGCAGATTTCAAAATTTTACCCAAGAATTTACGGATTTTTCAAAATGGAATGAAGCGTGACCTTTTTTATAGCTCTTCCAGGAATTCTGATGTAAAAATCCCGGAATTGCCAAAAATGTGGGACTTTTGACTTTTTTTTATCTCTCTTGTGTAGTTCAAACATTTTTTTGTCATTGCCCAATTTTAAGAACTTCAAAACTATGATGTGGCTCCCGGTTGAGGAACCGTGAACTATTGGATTAAAAGAGTACCTACTAAAGATGAATACAAAGTGTTGTGTTTAATTGGTCGACTACGTGCATTATCGTGGAATGCCGCGCGGCGGCTATGAAATACAGATTTCTTTTTGAGTTCTAATAATAATTAATGAAGGTCTGGGTTCGTAAAAATGAACGCATTATGAAATTACAATTAATACAAAAATATTGATTGAAATGTCAATGTTTTATCCCTAAATGCAAGTTGTGTTTCAACTATTATTATATAAAACTATATAAAATAAAATAAAAAAATATTTTTATTAACATAGATTACATAAGATTGCAAACTTTTTTATTAGAACAATAACTCGTTCGGTATTTTTCCGTAAGCAGTTTTATATCGCATCAACGTGAGTCTTAAATCGCCGCTTGGTAAGTAAAGGGTTAATACGGCCGTGGCCAAGGGCATTTCGCAAAACGGATCTATCTATACACGATAGTATTGTTATGAACATCGCTATAAATGACGAATCTCAGTAAGAAGTACGTATATTCTTCCTGTGAGGCAAATTATACGCAAATATTATAACTCACTTTACGCAAATAATTTCGAATCAAACTACATATATAGTTGGTTGATTTTTATATTCAATTAATTTTATCCAAAGTTGATATGATTGATGACCCTTATCGTACTGCTGCGAAAAGTTCAAAGATCGCGAGTCAAAAACAATTTCAAATAAAAATGACAACATGACGGTTCTGAATAAAAATAGAAAAAAAACTGGGATGTAATTAAATTATTATACATCAGTATCGCAAATATTGGTTTCATTAAACGATTGGGATATATATGTACATATATATTATACATCGTATGACTTCATAGAGCGTATGAGAAAAAATGGTTAAAAAAATCTTAAATATTTGTGGGACAAATTTAGTTTTTTTCTGGGCTGTGGAGTCGTGTTATAAAAGACGACTCCAACTCCAGCTTTAAAATAAAAAACGGCCTGGATTTTTTTTTTAGTAATTTCATTTTAACTTATGTATGTATTCCACCAGATCATCTTAAGTCAGCCAAGCATCAGCGGTGGGCTGCCAATACGTTAACAAGGGGCTCGCTTAATATCAAAGCAATTTATCACTCATATGCAATACTTAAATACGCAAACTATTGTTACTTAATACACTTATAATATGCAACAATACGTAGTTTACCATAGACTAGTCAATGTAAATGGCTAAAAATTTACTACTGTGTATACTGGAAGCTGTCGTAGATAATATATATAAGTCAAAAATTGCAGATATGTACCAATTTGATCTGAGAATAGTGTTTCCCTTAATTTAACAAGGGGCTCGCCGGCCGTGGTAAAATCTAACAAGGGGCTCGCGTGAGCCCTTCCGAGCCCCCTCCAGCCCACCCCTGCCAAGCATGCAATGTCAACACTATGGACTATTGTGGTTTGAATACACATCATTAAATATATAGATTTTTAAATTTTTCAAGCTGTTCATTTTTCACGACACCGACTCCACACCCTGGTTTTTTTATTATTGAACTTTATATTTTGCTGGAGAAATGTTTTCACACGCATTTTAGCATACACAAAAAGAAATAGGCATTTTTAAAAAGTCAGTTCTTTGGGAAAGTTGCATACAAAAAGAAAAGACGTGCATATTTTCACTTTTGGAATGTTTTTTATTTTCTGCCGACTTTTTTTACTCTTGAGCATAATAAGTCAACATTAAAAAGCTATTAAAAATGTTGATTACTATCACCCCGATAATGAGGATCCTCTTAAAGACAATCCATGGAATTATAACAGACATCGCAATATTTGATAAAAACAAGACCACCTCCTCAGACGTCAAAATATAGTTTCTGACGATTGTCTAGACATAAAATATAAACATTATCTTAGTTTTGGATATCGTGGAAGAAGAATATCCATCCCTATTTTCAGGGTCGGATTTTAACGCATTGAACCCCCAAACCGTGCCAAAATGTGAGGCCACCAAACCAAATTTATGGTAAATCACCTCAAACAAAAAATTTCGTTACTTAACTATACTTTACTCTGGCTCCAGTGCCTGGAAGTCTCAACTAAAATCCCAATATATTTTATTAAATCTTTGTCTGAATTCACAACCAAATCATGAAATTTTGTAGAATAATATATACAAATCAGGTGCAAAGAATATACATCTCGGCTAGAGGCACCCAAGAATTTGAAGCACTAGTCTTCAGCCTTTTTAGAATATAGGTAAATCTGGCTCTGCCTATGATACAAAGACATTAAATTATTATCCGCATTTTCGATTAATTATTCATGTCAAGACATTTTTTATCATGTCAACAATAAAAACGAAGCATAGAAACTGATTGCATTAACATGTAGCGATTTTTATCTATTCTGCAAAGATGCAGCAGCAGATTTTATACCACAGCTTTAAAACATAATTTTGAATTTTTAATATACCAGAAGTTCATTTATAAGAAATAATAATGAATTTTGCGAATCTGTTTTTGACTATTTCAGCGAACATATTTTTTTCATTTTATATATTTGTTTGTTTTCGAAACCAGACCATTATTTGATTGTTATCTCTACCGGTTATAAAATAATACTAAAAACGAATAAACACAATACTACATAGATTGTCATAGTTTTTATTCATACGCAACCGGCTCCCGAAATATTTCTGCTATTCTCACCGGCCCGCATGCGTAAAAAGGTTGGGAAACGCTGAACTTGATAATATACTGAACTTGATGGTATACGACGGCGTAATTAATAGATTGTTTAGTTTGCATTTTCTCGAAGGTTTGAAAGGCTCACGGCAGTAAAAACCTTGTTTATATATTCATATAATATGTTTGCGGAAATTTTTAGATCACGTTAATAATTTGAGTACGTTATCAATTAATTATTTACGCAACAAAATACGTTTCAGAATATTTTGACCAACAAAAGTATTAATTACTGTTGACCCCCAAATCACATTTACGCCACCGAACCTCCAACCAGGGCTGTGCAGTCAGTGACCTTCAAAGGCTATGTGCCTCCCCTAGGCATAATTTAAAATAGCGCCCTTACTATTGCCACCGGTAAAAGTCATATTTAAAAAAGATTAAAGATAAGTATTGTTTGACCATCGGTATATTATTCATAGTATTATTACCATTGAAAATATATTTTTCGGTATTTTTGTGATCATTTGCCGCTCCCTACGACTTGCCGCCCCTAGGCAACTGCCTACTCGCCTATGCCCACGGGACGTCCCTGTGTGCAACCGCGAAAAAATAAGACGACTTCGACTCCAAATATAGTTTAAAAAACGAAATTAATTATTTTTTAGGCGTAGAAGCATGCAGTGGCGTCACTTTTGACCCTAGCAATTTGAATAAACATTTTTAGTGTTCGAAGTTATTAATTTTTTTCGACCACTACTGCAGTTTAAACAGTCCGACTCCACAGCCCTGCCTTCAACAGCTCATCAACTTATTTATGCACTTAACTGGTTTTTTTTCAATTTATTTTTATTTGATCAAATTGTACGAATGATATCTGATTAATGGATATAAATTAGAATGACCATCACAATACAAAACTAACAAACATTACCTGAACTTACAATTGATAAATGCATACACATTAACAATTCTATATATACAACAACTATTAATATATTATATGATAATCATTACCTTCGTCTTGTGCCAGTGTTGATGATATCACCAAAATAAGAAATAGCAGCGTTTTTTCTCTTGATTTTGACATTTTACTAGTTTCAGAGACTGTTACTAGTTAGTATCACAGACTGTTTATGAATAAATTGACCTCTCTGCAAAACAAGTTTCAGATGAGATAACTCGACGTGAATATCAGAAGCATCCAACGAAACTGGTCTCTCGGACGTCTGCACGATGTCGCTATCTAGAAACTAATGACTATTCAATGTTAACATGAGGAAAACAATCGCATTAAATACAATATTTTATTTAATGCGGTAATACCCAAAGATATTTTTTAGAACGTAATAATAACATATCTTTCTACATACACGATTTATTGGAACGTTGTCCATTTCTTCGACGTTTTTTCCAATCCGTTGTGATAAATAATTTTTCAATTTTACTTCAATATTGAATTGGTTATAGAAAAAAATGATTCTTTTTTGAAACCATATCCGCTAAAAACTTGAATAATTTGTTTTTAAATATTTTTAAAATTAAAAAAAATAATTGACATTACAGCTTACGCCAATGCGTCAAATATTTTTTAAGTTGAAAGATCATACGAGATATACTCGATGAGAATTTTTGAAAGTCACATGAGATTAACCCAAGGAGAATTGACTTCACAAACACCCATTTCTTAGATCTCAAATTAAAATTGAAAAAAATCCAATTTTGACATTGACCTTACCGGGAATCGAACCCGGACCCACCTGATCGGAAGAGCAAGCTCTTACCAACTAAACCAAGGCGGGCGACATTCGACGTCGTACAAAATGTCTCTCAACAAAACTGTTTGTAAATCAGTCGCCGAACCACTTTATTTTAAGCAGATAAGCAAAGGTCAATATGTTAGTTAATTACATTGTCCCGTCTTCAGGATCGGATATGGTGAGTGAAAATAAAAAAAAACATGATTTACTTTTTCAAAAAAAATATATTTAATTTAAGTCGTTTAGCATAACAATTAATAATAGTCAAGGTACCAGATATTCTTGTCACATCAGATAAACTAAATAACATTTTTTAAAGTTTCTTTAAGTTTAGAAGAATTTGATTACAAACATCATCACAAATACCCATTTCTTAAAATTCATATATGAAATTGAAAAATATCTAAAACCTAACATTAAAACTCATTTTGTCTTAATTAAATTTAAATTTGAATTGTATCTCTAGTGCAAACCCACAAGGTCAGAGGTGTACATTCTACATTTCATAAACAAGTTCATGAGAAAACTCTTTCGAATTGGGTATCGCGTTTGTTCACAGTTAAGGAATCCAATCCCGGGATCTCGGGATTCCGTACAGTTTTCGATACATTTCAATCCCGGGATTAGAAGACATGATCCAAAAACTTTCGGGATTGATTTTAGTACAGAAACGTGTTGGTTTTCAGGCCGGCAGTTCACACATATGCAATAAGCGATGCCCAATTTAAATTCTTTGCGATTAGATTTACTGCAAGAGTTATCGCAGAAGATAAGGTAATTTGATGCTAAGCCACATTAACTTTCATCAATGCATTTTTTTTTGTTTTTTACTATATTTGAATGCATATTAGAGGTCTGCACGGGCCTGGGCCTGGCCCGTGGGCTCTTACCCGACCCGGCCCGTGGGCCGGGCTTGGGCGGGTAAGCGCAATTGAGAGTCGGGCTCGGGACGGGCCGGGCTTTGGGATTTGGGATATAATCTGGGGAAAAATATAGCAAATCGAGGATTTCAAATTCCTCGGCGAGCTAACATAAGGAGCTTCGGGCTTCGGGTCGGGTTCGGGTAACAAGTGCGGTATTAGACTCGGGCCCGGGCCGGGTCGGGCGTGAGTTTTTCGGGCTCGGACCGGGTAGTTTTGTAAAATTTTGGCCCGTGCAGACCTCTAATGCATATGGATATGAACTATATTTGAATGCATTTGACGATCATAATTTTTTTTCGGTACCTTTGTTTACTACACCTTAATGAATGTTATCAGATATCAATGGCAGTGCTTGTTTTGCGTAGTTTAATGTTTCTTTTGTTATATTAAAATCAATTATGTAGTAAAACACGTGTCAACTAAAACATATTTCGGTCAGCTTTCTATACGGACAATATGATAAATATCAGTAGCGTGCGACTAATATTATTGCAAGAGTTGAAAATCTATTCTCACTTTGTCTATTTCTATTGAATGTTCTTATTATTTTCACTGTAAAAAATGATCTTTCTACAAAAGCACTTGTCGCCGGATATGGTAAATATAAAAATATATTTTATTGGTTCTTTGCACAATGAAACCGTACTGTTCCATAAATAATGTATGGAACAGTTCTGCTTTTGATACCAGACGAATCTAATGTACATGCAAATTTCAGAAATCTTCGCTCTTGCAGTCTAAAGTAGGTAGATACTTTTTTTCAGCTGTCGACATTAATTATTTTAAGTTATATTGCGTATTTTTACATAATGTATGCATATTAAGTTCGTTTAATAATTATGGCGCATATTTTTTTACGAGTAGTTAAAAAATCCACTCATTCACCTGTACATCGTAAATAACTGAGATTAAGAGAGCTTTTTGGCAACGTATCGGCAGCCCACAGCTGGTTATAAAATATAGAATAAATTGTTTAATTTATTTCTCACCAATATTACCAATTTTTATTTCTTACAAATATGTACTGATCCCGGGATCGAAAAATTCTAATCCCGAAATCCCGGAATCAACATTTTGGCTCGGGATTAGATTCCCTATTCACATTCAATCAAAAACAACAACGCTTCGACAATTCAGAGCGTTCTTTGGAGCTTGTTCAGCGCAATAAAAAGGATTTTTTCATGCGGACAATTGATAAAACGTGTATCCAGCACTACACTTTAAATTCAAATCGGCAGTCAGCTGAGTGACAGCAACCGGCGAAAACTGCCCAAAGCGACCAAAAACGCAAATGTCAGCTGGTAAGGAAGGTTTAGGCCTCCGTATTTTGGGATCCACACAGTATTTTATTCATCGATTAGCTTGAGAAAAGAAGAACCATCAATAAAAGATATTTTATGGCGTTATTGGTGCGTTTGACGGAAGATATTGCGAAAAAACGACCCTAAATGGAGAAGAATTTTTTTTAAATTTTAGAATTACTTAGGGAAATCTTCTGAAGTGATTGCTTCTATTGGTAGAAAGCTTGAATGAATTTCGACTCTGCCTGGGACATCTTTTGGCTAAGTGTCTTCTAAAATATTATCACCGATCTCTCCTATATCTGATCGACGGTATCGGGTGGAAGTTCAAAAACGTCTATCTCAGGATCTGAATCTTCGTCATCCATAAAATTTGAATCATTGACTATTTCTTCCAATTCAGAAAGCGAATAAAATTTTCTCGTACGCATATCTACAAAATAGTAAAAAATAAAATAAAACACATGAATCAATTATTTTACACGACATCCGCCACGATCCCCAAATGGGAACATGCGATTAGAACAATAATAACATTGACTGCGATTTTTTTTTATTTATTTATAGCTAAGCACTGACATTAAATATAACATATATATTAGCCATGCGCAAAATAACAACTAAAAATTTAAAGAAACAATACAAAAATTATATTATACAAAAGTCACGTTTTACCCTTTTACGATTTACCTTTAATTTTTCACTTCTAGCACTTATAACCAGGGATGGGCTGGAAAGAGCTCGGAGGGGCTCGCGCGAGCCCCTTGTTAAATTTTGTCGCGGCCGGCGAGCCCCTTGTTAAGATAAGAAAATCATTCGTCTTAAATCAAATCATCACATAATTGCAATTTCTGTAGATTAATAAATTTGAAAATTAGTTGTCGTTTTATTTTTTCAATTCAACTGGGCGCTACTAATAGTTAATCACTAGTCCTGTCTTATGCTTATCATTTTATCGATACTACTCTCTTTGGAAAAGAGACGTAGAGCGACTAAGTAACAAGCAGTTTTTGTAGAAAAATAACTTTCGTTGAGATACCTTCATTAGGAGGCCATATACTCGACATAGGGAGCGGACATGGACAAAAAAATGGATAAAATTTACCGAGCCCCTTGTTAAGATATTGGCAGCCCACCGCTGCTTATAACTCTAATCTTATAAAACTATTGCAAATTATTTTTTGTGAAGATGTTGCTACAGACTCTTCTGAACGTAACTGTGTTACTAGTAAAAATATTCCAGCAAGTACTACCAACTACAGAGCAATAATAGTCTCGTACCCCAAATGGGGATCATGGCAGGTAACGGGTTAATCATTGTGAAACTTATATGTGATGCATCCTACGACATACATACATAATCCTTTACATAATCCTCACTCAATAAGTTGAGTGAGGATTATGTAAAGAAGTATGAGAACCGGTCAAATTAAGTTGCTGGATTAGTAAATTTCTCGGTGAAACATCAAATTTTAGATTTAAGTTCACATCTTGTCTTGGGTCTCTTGCAAATTACTGATTTAGGACTAAAAACTAATTTCCTTTCGCACACAAATATATTTTATTTCTTTGATGATTAACGCGGTGGCTCTGGTCCTCTTAAAGGGTCTGGATAGAATAGTAATGCCGTCGGCGTACCGTGCGATGATCGTGTCTGAGCCCGGTACGTATTTTGGTAACGAAATATCATTGGTGTAATATCTAGCAGGGGCGATAGATAGATCTCTGTGGTACACCTCGACCCTATTTGAATATATTCTTATAACAAAAATAACATGACTCAGACTTCGGTAAGCCTCATTTTCTGGAACCAAATGGGTGGAAAGGAATTAAAATCATCAGACATCCATGTCCTTGAACAGAACTTCACACATTGATTAAAAAATGTCGGTGGACAAGATTACTGGTTTCGATTGCGTCAGCGGTGGGCTACCAATATCTTAACAAGGGGCTCGGTAAATCTATGTCCGCTCCCTATGTCGAGCATATGGCCTCCTAATGAAGGTATCTCAACGAAAGTTATTTTTCTACGAGAACTGCTTGTTACTTAGTCGCTCAACCTCTCTTTTCCAAAGAGAGTAGTAAAGATAAAATGATGAGCATAAGACAGGACTAGTGATTAACTAGTAGTCGCGCCCAGTTGAATTGAAGGATCGGAAGAGTGGGAGGCAATCTTAAGACATCACAAACACCCATGCCTTCAAACAGAAAATGGATAAATCGATCGAAAAATGCTGTTCCGTACTGGGACTCAAACCCGTGAGGTCCGACACGGAAGCTCACAACGCTGAATGAAAAAATGAAGGGACAACTAATTTTCAAATTTATCCATCTACAGAAATTGCAGATATATGATTTGATCTATTAAGAATGATTTTCTTATATTAACAAGGGGCTCGCCGGCCGCCCCGAAATTTAACGAGGGGCTCGTGCGAGCCCCTCCGAGCCCCCTCCAGCCCATCCCTGGATTGCGTTGCTCACTGGTAATACAGACCACTAATCATATCAATTGACTGGGTGTCAATTTTTTCGATATTTCAAATCATAGATAATAACATGAGTCGTAATTGTTATTCTGAATGCACTTAACCAATTTGTGTGAAATAAGTAAATGAAACACACTGCCGGACTCACCGAAAGGCAAGCCGGCGATGGTAGGTATTAGAAAAGAAATTCAGCTTTACGAAATTATGCGTTTATTTAGGGATTCACAAACGTTTTATTTAAAATCATACAAAAATTTTACAAATATGATTTAAAATTACAATCAATACGGCCGAAATAGATAAAGAATGACGTTACATTTAAACCAAACTATATTTAACAAAACTATAGCCTGCGCAGGTGCTATTGCCAACATAGTGTTGTCACAACAACATCGGCAAACTTTGGAAATTAAAACATATTATTTTTTTTAAAGTCATTAATTAAACTAAACTTTCTACTGTCGCCAGTGTCATTACAAAGGGATCCGTAAAGTTCCTGCCTATAAAACTGGTACCATAACAATATCTTACTATGATATATATAGTGGTGTGCCTTACTCCTTTCCACTTATTCATCCCTCTGCCCCACTCAAACGAATCCACACATAGATACGAAACATTTTATATATTTTTTGCGTAAATAGGGAAAAAATGAATATTAAAATATGAATATTAATTTAATGGTAAAGTAACCTTTTTTTTCATTTAACTAGTTTAGGAACTGAGTTTGAGTTATTTATAAAAATCACCCATTTATAATTAATTATGGCATATTTTTTGAAGATGGTATTTCATATGAATTATCGATGTTGCCCAGTAATGGTGGCAAGTAAATGCCCGGTGTAGGAAATCCAACTGGCCCAAATGTTTTTGTTTATCAAAACTTGTTTTGTAACACCGGTATTGAATATAAAATACCGGTATTGATGTTGGTTTGGTGCTGTAATCGGTAATCAAAACTGGTTTTTGAGAAATGTTCATTAATAGTAATTACTAAATGGAGGGATACTAGGGAAAATAGTAATTTCTGAAGACACGGATTTTGAGAATCTAACATGTACAAGCATTTCAGTTGGTGAATACAATCGTCTCTATTAACTTATGGATACACTAAAAAGAACCCTATCTGGATTGCTAAAATAACGACCGATTGAGGCATTTTTAGTGGAACGAGATCGACAGAAATACATATCAATAAATGTAACTAATATAATTAAATGACTGTCAAACAAATATATTTTAAAGAATTCAAATTTGGTATTCCGACTAAAAATTTGCAGTTTATAGAAACTGGTTAAGAAATTTTGTCTAAAGTTAAACAGACGTTTAAATGTAAGGTAGTATCAACAATGTGAAAAACTCTTTAAAGTTTTTGTGCAATAAATATTCACTTATTTTAAAAGGTATTTTAAAGAAATGCAGATGATATATATAATACTTTTAATAATAAAAAAATGATTTGTAGTCTTACTCTTTATATTTTGTAACAGTCGTAGACAGGAGCGGAAAATTCTATTTCATTTCAGTTATAACATAGCTTCGAACTACTCATGTTTTGCATTATATCTAGCTATCTTTCTTGTCTTGGTATCTTGCTAGTAGTGCATTGGACACAAAGCTGTAAGTTATTTTATCCCATGAGTTTTCACCCACTTTACAACTTCAGCATGAATAACACCTTAATTTTCTTCTAGCTTAACTCTCGCGGCTCGGAGACTAGAAAAATACTTCTCTGCCAGTGGTTTCCTCATTATTGGCTTTATTATTATGAATTTCAAAAAACAAATAGTCTAAGCGCTTTAAAATATCTCTCTGCATCATTCCTCGTACATTTTTTTTTATAAAATCAGTGGTTTTTTAATAAATAATCATATTTTAAGTTACGCGTAAAAATACGTCATTCCTTGACAAATACGAATTTGCATATGACGCGTTTAACCAAGCTATTTTACGAACCATCGCTTATCCTGGGCGCTCATCTCATTATCTCGTTATCGCGTATTTATATAAACTACAAAAGGTCCAAAAAACTATGATATAAGAATACCTTAATTATAAACATTGTATCACCCATATTAAAATAGATATTTAAGAAAATGTGGGTATTGGGGTCGCATTTCTTGAGCTTAGAACCGGAAAAGTTAAACATTGTTGTCGATCATCTTAGAGATAGTCCATGTCACTAAAGAAAGTTATCCAGCCAGTGTGTTGATGTTTCAAATTCTTCTGTGGATATATATAAAATTTAAATGATATTGTAAGTGACATTTTTTAAATATCAGCCCTGAGCACAACCATATATTTAAATGTTTCAATTTGGGATTATTTTCGCTTGTATTCTAAAAATCTTGAAAATCACGCTAGGGCTTTTTTTCGGAGAATGTCGTATTTTCGGAGAAGCATGGTATATATACACATTGTGATAACCCTGAACAAACATTCAACAGTTAATGACGAGTTTTTGTTCGGTTTACATTATACATATTTTGTATGCGTTGAGAAAACAAATTATGTAAGTCATTTTTTTTTAATCAAGGATCTTTTTTAGTATTAAACAATAATATTGAATTATAAAATTATGTATTTATGAAAAATTATTCAGATTTATTTTTTAAAAAAAGTTGGCATCAGTCAGAAAAGGTCGCAGGTTTCCCACGCCTGGTCTAGTTCATAAACTGTACAGAATCAATCCGGTGTTCAAAACTATTTTTTCTTTTCAAATGAATGCAGTCATCGGTGTGTCAAATAATGCTTGTAAATCTTAATAAACTTAAATTATTTGTGTTGAGATTATGGCCAAACAATACTCTCAATCCATAGAATGAAGGTAGCAACTCCTGCATAAATTCCAGGACGACCAATTTTTGCACAACTATTTCCCGTCGACACAATTCCAATAACTGTGTATGTACAGTAAACATTTCTGTTTTGAATTTGGATCGGACCACCAGTCACTCTTAACAAGAAAAAAATATTAAGTATTAATCTACAAGAGAATGATAATTTCAATACAGGGGTTTTTGATATCACAGGATAATTGGCAATAAAACACAAACAGATTATAAATAGACAAAATTCAAACTGCTTTTTCATCAGTGATGGATTAAGTTCTTAGAAGGCCGCAGATGGTATCAAATTTAGAGCCCCTGTGTTTTGAATTAATAAAATTGAACTCAAAACATTTTATATATACAAATAGGTTTTATAGAATATAAATGCTGTTTTGAGGCCCCTAAGATTGGAGGCACCTCGTGCGCTAATGCAGTAATTCACCACTGTCTCCGATGTTTCTTAATTTTCTTTTTGTGAATTTTTATCAAACTCACTGTAGTGACTGATACAATGACTTATCGAAATATGTAGTCATGTCTCAGTCACTATAGCGAGTTTGATATAAATTCACAAAGTAATTATTTTGGTCTTTATTTTTGACTATATTAATTTTAAAAAGAAAGTATAATGGCGGACCTTTTACGCTCTCTAATAAACTAGTTTTGTACTATAATTGTTT
>CM062823.1:13007562-13060915 GCA_031772345.1 Himalopsyche anomala
TATAAGTTATAAACAGTAGTGTACAGTACCTCACATGAGTCTATTTTTTCCGTTCGACTGCCATAACATAGCTGTGTTTCATTTTACCTTTCAATCTCTTATAAGGTTGAGGATAAATACTAGCGCAATCAGAATGTGAAAAATAGTCCAACCTCACCTAAAAGTGATCAAACAATTAAAATTCATGCCAAAAAAATGACTCATCTCAAACTATTTTATTTAGCAATGAGTCTTGAAAATAAATGTGTTTATTGTCAAGTTAAGTCACAAAATTGGAAACATAATCCTTTTACCCTCAACATCGATCTCATTCTCCAGCTGTTGAAATTTTACAGCGACATGATTGATGATCTCAACCTAACGATAAAGGCATTACTTGATGATTACATAAACTATCCCCATACATACAACGCGAGGCCAGAAAGGGTCATTTTGCTCAAACCTCCTTAGGAAGACCCCTTACTTCAACTACCCCTTAGTTTACCTGCCTGGTTGAAGACGTCCAACTCCGGACATATGAAATGAACATCGACCACAACTAATAATAAGGATTAAACAGTCAATGAATAAGGGAAAAAAGGGAAAGAAGAAGAAAATGAATAAAAAAAGAAAACGATAAAAATACATCAAGAAAGATAAATAAAGCAAGAGCTCTTCTCTCTCTAAAAGATGAAAGACACCAGTCAGTGTTATATATTTACATTTGTAGGTTGTTACTCCGAACTCCTTTCCATTTAAGTAAGCCCTATCCGGTAACTACTGCTTTTTCTGTATTTGCTGGTCCTATAGGAAGACATGCTGGAATTACTGATGGGCCAAAGGATGCGCTGAAAAATAAAAGAGCATTATTAATTTTACAATGGAGAAGTATTAAAAAATTATGTATAGTTTTAACCGCTTATTGCCAAAAAAGTAATTTTTCTTCTAGAAAGAAAAATGATTACATACTTAGTTTATCAGGCTAATGTCACTACTTATTAATGTTCAAATAGTTTGAGTCGTGGATTTAACGCCCATCCAAGATTTCAATTGTCATGTTCACCACAACATCTCATGTTTTATTACTTTTCCTTCCATCCACCCTACACATTTATCTTCAGATAAATATATTTATATTTGGTTTATTTGAATATATGGTTTATTTGAATTCTGGACTCACTTTTATATACACCCCCAAAGATTTGAAATTCTACATTAATTTGTGTAGTTTTGACCTCAAGAATTTGTTTCTAAAATGAGTAATTCTCAAATAATTTCATTTTATTTATATATCTCAATTCTGTGTTTTTTTTTTACAAAGATACACCTACATATCCTGTCCTTTATGATATGAAACAGGAAATCATTTTTTTATCTATCCTCACCTCAATTTTGATATCGCAATAATAAAGCCACAAAATATTATCTAACCATTACTTGAAAGTTCGATAAAAAGATATTATATATTTATCTTATAATAAAAATATTATATATTATAAGAAATAGTGCTTCCATAACATTATTTATGTATGTAATCCAAGATGGACGTTCGCGCATTAAATTTGACAAATACTCATGAGGATTCTGTGTAACATTTTCAAGATTAAAATAAATAATACAAAACAAGAAGGCTCAATATATATAAAGCTTATTCCCAGTTTTGGGTAAATTTAATTTTAAGTAACTCATGTTTCTCTAACTAGGCCGATTAACCTTTGAACCCTACAGGAAACCTCCATCCAGGACGGTTGGGCTGATCATTTATTTATTTACAACCAATTTAACTCTTGATGTAAATTAAAAATAGTTCAAAAATGGCCGCGTAACTGAAAAAGCTAACATTGTCCCTGCCAAGGATATGACTACCTTGGACGACTGTAGTCGAGCGACGGCATGAAAACAAATTCATTACTCACCAGCAGGTATTTTTTTGGTGGTATCAACATCTTACTATTTGGCGATTTAATGCAATTACCACCGGTAAGGGGTAATCAAGTATTCCAGCAAACAGATAGATTAGTGTCCGCAACTAATTTATGGTGGAAGCTCACGTTAGTTGAATGAACGAAATACATGAGACAACAAGGTTGCACCATCTTTGCTAACATTTAAACCAGTGATGCAAAAACCGCGGCTCTTTTTTAATTTTGTGGTGTCCCTTAAATCTTTTTCTGAAACAATTTTTTTTTACGTAAAACATTTATTAAATAAATATAAGCAAGCTTTTTTTTCAATGAAGGATAATAAATCGGTTCATAAAAACAGGCTTACTGGACTGCAAATTTGGATTTGACTGTGCTGCTTAATACTAAAAATATTATGTCAAATAAAATAGTTAAAAATGAACAAAGACCAAGATCGCATTAACTTTTGAATTACATATAAATGAAACATAAACATTTAACAATGAGACGATTTTTAATAAGCAAATACTCAATTCTTTTTTGCATGGCTTATTTTCTACTGTACATAAGATGCAGGACAGTACAGTTAATCACGCGATCGTAAAAATAGAATTAAAACACTTTGCTGTTAGTCAAGCCTGTGTCGCCCTTAGAAGTCACTCGACGGATTGCAAATCTTAAGTTTAGATTGTACTAAATTAAGTGAGAATCACCGCGTAATGCCGATGATCTTGCCAAAATGAATAGATTACGTAATTTTTAGTTAAATAATACTAAAGAATATGTAATATTAAGTGCCTGTGTGGTCGAGTGGTCAACATCGTTGGCTACCGCTACGGAGGGCACGGGTTCGAATCCCGGTACGGGCAGTTTTATAAATTGATTTTTAAATCGATTTATGAATTTCTGTTCAAAGGCATGGATGTCTGTGATGTCTTGAATTCCCCCCTCCTACCCATTCTATCCTATGAACGGGGCGTATAGAGAGCGATTAGCTAACCACTAGTCCTGTCCTTGCCCTTTCCTTCTATGCCTACTCTCTTTGGAAAAAGAGAGGTTGAGAAACTGAGTAACAAGCAGTTCTCGTAGAAACATTTCTTTTGAGATAAACTCTATTAGGAGTCCATATGCTCCACATTGGGAGCGGACATGGTTTAAAAAAAAATAAAAAAAAATATATGTATTTGGCAATACAGCTAACGCCAATGCGCCAAATATTTTAAAGTTGAAAGATCGAACGAGAAAAACTCGATAAGAATTTAAGTCACTCGAAATCAATTCGAGGTAAATTAACATCAAAAAATACTCACGTCTTAGGTCTCAAATTTGAATTTAAAAATCTAAATTTGACATTGACCTTAGCGGGAATAGGACCCAAACCCACCTGGTTGTTAGAGCAAGCTCTAACCAAGTTGACCATAGCAGGCTACGTAAGTAAAGTATGAAGCTATCAGCCTAAATACGATAATTTACAAGGGCTACACAAAAATACAACATGATCTAATTTTATGGTTCAGCAATTTGGATAAAGGAATCAATTAGTAAACATAAATCAATGACATTTGCCGTTATGCAACATACCACATCTGCTGCCGTCTGCAAAGCTTCAGAAAACCTGATAAGCATGTCTACGAGATTTGTTTTGCAAAGTATTAGGAAAGGAAATCATATAATTCTCGAAACATTTCAGTTTTTCGAACAGCATTAAAACACCTGAAATAGAAAAAAAAACAAATATTTTACAAATGGCGTGAAGAAAGTTCTAGGGGCTTGAATAGCGGCACCTAATTGTACCCAGACCCACCTGTGAGCAAGCTCTAACCATCTAGACCAGGGTTTCTCAACGGTGGGCCATGTGGCCCCCCAGGGGGCCACAGCGTGTTCTAAGGGGGCTACAGAGATTTATTTTTGTTTTGGGGAGCCACAGCACAGTTTAGGGGGGCCACGGGTCTTGATAAAACGATACAGGGAAGAGCATAATGGCGGACGTCGCGCAGCTATTTTTTGTAAATCCGTAAATAAAATAAATTACTGGCAGTCTAGATTCGAAAATCTCGGAAGAGCTATAAAAAATGTGGTTTTTTGAAATTATAATTTTAATGGGAAGACAAAACAATGGTATGTGGGGCCACAGAAAAATAAAGACACTCAAAAGGAGCCACGCTCCCAAAAAGGTTGAGAAACACTGATCTAGACCAGTGATCCGTAACCGGGATGCTGGGTGTGCCGCGACACGAATCTCTAATAAAAGAAAAAAAATAGTTTGGTCGATATTACAAAATATTTCTGAAGACACTATCATAGAGAAGCAGAAATAATTTTTTTTTGGTTGAAAGAATATGTTATATGTACAGACTGCGCAAGAATGTTTCACGAACCTTGCAAAAATTCAGTTTTATATTTTAAAATGTCGTTTAAGAGTACAGATGAATTATTTCTTTATAAATATCATTACAAATTTGTCTAAGCATGTACCCATATCAGAAAATATAAGTGTTTTGACCGTTTTTAACATTTGGAACAGCTAATAATGAGCTTATGATAACCAGGGTAGTAGAATTAACAATTCGTTGTATTCATTAAATGTTTTTTAATTTAAATTTACGATTATTTTTTTTTACCAATTATTGATAACTTTTGACATCCAGGGATCATTAAAAAGCATTGAAAAATCCATGTTTTCTTTAAATCTTTTTATTTCAATTAATATATAATTTCCCACTCTTAGCTTTTATGGGGGTAGTTATTTAAAAAATAGTTTTTTTTAGATTCCAAAGTGAGAAGACAGTCCATAAATAAAAATGGTAAAGAGATTTTAATAAGATTTTTTTTCTTATCCAAATGGTTATTTTGTGGTATGTATCATATATAAACACAAACTAATGTAATTTCTGTATATTATGCATATTTTTGCTTAGCGATAATGGGCACCAAAATTGCAGACCTTAAGCCCAAAACAATAAATGAATTGAAAAAAGGTGTTTAGGGTGCTTAGAATAATCAAAAAAACCCAATTTATTTTTAAGTATAATTTCTTGCCATGGCAAATTATAACCTCAACGAAAGCTATGGGTGGGAAATTTGATATTTATTGGAATAAAAATCTCTAAAAAAACAAGGATTTTTTAATGGATTTTAAGATTTCCTTGATGTTAAAAGTTATCAATAATTAACAATTGTTAAAAAAATAATCGCATATTTAAATTAAAAATTGTTAATTCTACTACCTAGGCTATCATCAGTTCATTATTAGTTATTATAAATTGTATCAAATGTAAAACCATTTATATTTGAGATGTGGATACATGCTTTGAAATATTTTTAATGATATTTATAAAGATACAATTCATTTGTGTTCTTTAAAGACATTTTCAAATACAAAACTGAATTTTCCTTTAAGAGTACATATGCTCTACATTAGTAGTGGACATGGTAATAAAATATCTATATGGTTCTTTTGTGGTATATATCATATATAAACACAAACTAATGTAATTTATGTATATTATGCATATTTTTACTTGTGGTGTGCCGCGAAATTTTGAAGAACACGTTGGTGGGCCGTGGAAGATAAAAGGTTGCGGAGCACTGATCTAGACCACAACGGGCACTTTTTACCATGAGAAAAAAAAACTTTTCCTTTCTGTACATAAAGCTGAAGCAGTTTTCTTCAAGCTGAAATATAAAAGTTTTTGTAATGTTATTGAAGGCAATTTAAAAATAATCGTGAGGAATCTATATGCTTTTTACTTCTTTGTCAATACGACCAAGAGCATCAGTAGAACGCACATCCGGATGATCAGGAACCGCATTGCCTTGCTTTCGATGTTGAAATTTTTTCGATGAAGCTTTCCAAGTGTAATAACGTGCCATCTCAGCAGGGCTGTAAAGTCGTGTAAAAAAAGACGACTTCGACTCCAGCTTAAAAATAATTAACAACTACGACTCCGAGGAAATTTTTCAAAAATTTCATTTTAACATATGTACATATTATGTAATACCATCAGTTCATCTTTAGTCAGCCAAGCATGCAATGTCAACACTTTGGACTTTTTTGTTTGAATACACATAATTAAATATATTTAAAAAAAAATCGAGCCACTCATTTTTCACGACTCCAACTTCGGCCAAAATACCGCGACTCCGTGACTCCGACTCCATCTCCACAGCCATACATTTCAGAGTAGAGCAACGTTCGTGCAAACGGCAAGCTTTGTTTTTGAAAATCAATCGAATACATCCAGCATCGAGTATCCCCAAAGACGCGATGCTTAACAATGTAGTTCATCATCAATCAGCGACCGGATTTTTTGTTTGAATACACGTGCGGTGATGTCGTGCCGATCACTTGATGTTTGTCCAGGGAGCAGCAGTTGAACAATTTCTATCCATTTCGGATTGCACGTAAAGGTGATGAATAGATCTTGACGACCGTTATGAAGAACATATGTCATTGCATCTTGCGCATATTCATGCATATGACGCGGGTCGCCAATGTACGTCGCCGGTAGAATAGCCAATCGACCAACATTAGCTGCATCTCCTTGGCGCCACACTATAAACCAATCTAAATACACTGTTCCCGCTATTAGACATGACTCTCTAGGCTTCCCTTTCGATGACATTAATTGAAGCTTAAAAAACTGTTTCTGAATGGATGTTAAATCTTTAGCAACTCGAAGGCTTGAGAAGTCGCGAAATTTCTTATCAGGCTTCAGCCATATTCAGTGGCGGATTATCCCGTAAGCGCATGAGGCACCTGCTTCGGGCCTCCGAATCTTAGGGGCCTCAAAATCTGAAGGGCCTCCAAATCTGAAGGGGCTCAAAAATACATCTTTGAGATGATTTTAATTTCCACATCTTTTTTCCCTATGAAACACTTATTTATTGCTAGCGGCAAGGCTCAAACATACCTTCGTATCGGCAGTCGTTTTTCACACGTTCTTAACCAAACACAATTTATTATTTTACGCATAAATAAAGCTATATTCACTCATGCATAAAAGTTTTCAAATTGGCAGGGAAGTTTTTATAATATGTAAGAAACCAAACTGAAATCGGATATCTGTCCTGAAAAACAAGTGTAACAAATGCGCCGACGACTTCCATAGAGGGTGACCCGAACAATTTAATTTTATTTACTTAACTCATTGCCACCGGGGCCCTAAGAATACGCGTCATTGGATATAGGCGATGTTACTAGCTCATAACTCTTTGAACATATTTGTTGAAACTTATTTTTGACATACCATGAGTCAATTTAATACTAATTTATTTATCTTTGGAAATGTCGGCAATTATGAACTAAAGGCATTCAACTTATGCAGTACTTTATTACCGATTCCAACCATCAATGATAACAAACCAACCCACATTGGTATGTTTTTATTGATACAAATAGAGCATTCGTGCCGGGCGAATAAACCAAAGATCTTAATCATTTGGAATTTGATTGAAATTAATAAAATACAACTACCAAAAACAAAAATAGTATTTTACAACTGTTAAAACATTCATTGAAGCATTTTATCCAGACCTGATTAGTGGCCATAGTTTAATTACTAATATTATTGAAAAAGTTGAACACCTTATTACCAAACGCCGTTAGGAAAACATTCAATTTTATTTTTGCGTAATTTTTAGTCGGGTCAGATGTATTTTTTTATTTTTAAAAATCAATCCCTACACATGGCTGAGATTATTCAGCGAGTTATTTAATTTATTTTCATTAAAAATTAGACCCACTGATGTTGTAATCTATGCCATCACTGATTAGAGCATAAGTTCCCAACCTTATTCGGGTGACGACCCCTTTTTATAAAATCCATGTGACCCGCGACTCCGATGCAATTGAAAAAGGCATTTTTTTAAATAAGGTAATTTTAGTTGACTGTAGTTTTAGTTTTGTTGTTCAAACCCAAAATCTAAAAAAGTTGGTGACCCCCAGAAAACCCGTCGCGACCCCATTGGGGGTCGCGACTCATAGGTTGGGAACCCGTGGGTTAGAGCAATTGATGGAATAAAACACAGTTGTTTCCGTAGATTTGTCGATGTTATCCTATTTATTTATTAACTTTGACCATATTTATAACTTTATTCACAGGACCAATCTATGTTTCAATATCAATGCCTGCCGATATGTAAATACGTTGTTTTCACACATGAAAGTGATTTTTTTAAACAAAAAATCCGAAATCGTATAACATGTGGCAATAGATCTTAAAGTACTGATCAAAATAAGAATATTATATCATTATTTTTCTTATACTGTATATAATAAAAAAATAGCTTAATAAAAATATTCAAAAATTAAAAAAAAAGTATTTTCTACTAGGTTAAAAGTTATGATGATAGTCGACCGCACTTGTATCATGTATTTTGGGAATATTCACGACGTTGCCAATGTGTTAACTAGGGGTAGAGCATTGGTCGGCAACCTACTACCCGCGATCGTTTTTGAGTTACCCGCCAAGAAAGTTCAACTGTTCAGTTATATGGACAAATAAATTTAAAGATCTTTACCAGAATTTTGAAAACACAGAACATAATTAAATGAATTAAATATAATCATTTGGTGCTGCATATTTTTATGAGTAAAAATCTTCTCAAATGAATTCTGTCTTCGAGTCTTCGAAATCAAAGTCAAAAATCTTAATTCAGAACTTCTGTATGAAAATTAAGTATTAATAATATCTTGAATACTATTACTCATTATAAGTTAAAATAAAAATAACTAATACAATAAACAAATAAAAATTAGGTATGCCAAGATTTTCCTATCATTTTTATATATGTTAATCAATAACTATACTTGGTCATATCTATGTATTTTTTTACCTTTAATAAATTTTATAGATTCTTGTTAACTATAAGATACATTTTTTCACTGGATGCACAATTATAAAATCTGGATAAATAAATTACAGAAAAAAACCTCATTATGACCTACAGAATATACTTTCCAAAAAAAAAAATTAAGAATATCTTCATTGTTTATTTGTCACAATAAACATGAACCGCTACTGAATAGTAATTACCTACCAAAAATATTTTTCTTCCTGTCAAAACCATCTCTGTTGAAAAATGCTCGTGCTTTAACTCTCTCTGTATTTATTGACAATTGTACGGTATATTAGTTGAATTAGAGATTTTATTTTGCTTTTATTTGTACCCTGGAAGATATAAAGTAACTTTTAAAACACTCAAAATCACCATATATATCCAAAACAGTATTTCGCGATTTACTCAAAACTTTAAAAAACCTCTTAGCAACTTGGCGACTCATATGTATGTTTTTATAAAATAAATTTGTATTTACACATACATATGCAAATGTACGTATTATAAATGAATATATTTTTAATGTTTTTAAAAAAAATTATATATATTTTTAGTGGTTTTAAGCGTTTACCCACTAGCTAAATAAATTTTTCAAAAGTATTTTTTTTATAAAGTCTCTCAATAGGTTGCTGACTACTGAAGAAGGGTCATTATATGTTTAAACTGAGCAGATCTCTTTTGGGTTTAAGCCGAAGCAATAAATTATCAATTTGTCGGTGACATTTTTGTATATGCATTTTACAAAATATTTCAGATTGTAAGTTAAAATATTTAAAAAAAACAAAGAGGCGTGTCATTCCTTGAACGGATTATCCAGATTTAATATATTATGTTAGTTCTATATTGAGTCATTTTTCGTAAACTATTAATGGATTTTAGTTTGAAAATAAATGCTCTTATTATGTTTTAGTTGTTCCAAGTGATAGGAAGTGTTAACAGTACAATTTTTATTTTGAATCTGTGTATGTATAGTGTGAGAAGTGCGCAAAACCCAAATAACGAGTAATGTCAGTTTTTTTTTAATAAAGCCAAAAATTAAATAAGACATTTATATTTTAGTAGTATTACTCCTCCATTTTACTACGAAATGATTTTCGAAATATTTTGAAACTTTTTAATCCGTGATGTACTCAAAGTTGTAGCCACGATCACCCGCTATGGTTTCAGAATCTTCTTGCAGAGTGTATTTCACAGCGTTACAAGGTTATTATTTTTTTTTAATTTGAAATAATGTCCCTTGGAGGAATTCTTCATGACTAAGTTGTAGAATGTAGACAAAGACTTGATTAAAGATTTATTATTTCTCATTATTTTTTCCGCTGATATGAACAATGTAATTTATTTCTTCTATTAGATTTTTATACCATATCCGCACCAGATGTGAAGCATACGCACTCAATAGAGTTCATTTCAAGATAATTGTTTCTACGAGAACTGCTTTAACTCCGTTGCTCATACTCTCTTTGCTTCTAAAGTGAGTAAAAGTAGAAGAATAGGGCTAGGACAGGACTACTGATCAGTTTATCGCTATCGTTACGCTTATAAGAGTGTGTTAATTTTTTCTGAATTAGGTTTCAAAAAGGGGCCTCAAAATTGTATTGCGCCTGGGGCCTCGCATGTGCTTAATCCGCCACTGGCCATATTTCATAGGCGACGTGTTTTCGGCAAGCGAAATAGGTATTTTGCTTTCATTTGGATCATATTCAACCTATAGACTAATATTGCTTTGTCAAAATCACTCATCGACACAAATGATTCATGCTAACAAAACACGTGTCCATTCAAATTCATATCATTAATCGACCAAAACCGTTGTCTCCTTAGAAACGTACAGGCATGCTTTTATCTGAAAAATACAAATATTTATAACAAGAGTATATAAACCAGGGCTTCAAACCTCTATTTTTTTCGTTCCGGTTTTCGTTCCGATTCAAGTAAAAAAATATATATCGGTTCGGTTCCGGTTTTAGTTCCGGTAAAAATAACAGTTTTAACGGCTTTCGGTTTAGCTCGAATCCAAAACCCCAGGAGTTTACCGATTTTCCCAAAATATCTTCGTGACTCGTTTTTTTTTTAGCTCACCGAGGTATTTGAAAATCTCAAAACCTTTTAGTTATTTACTGATTTGCCCAAATTATCTACAACTAGCGTGAACCGAAAAAAAAACCGATATTTGCATCGGTGCATAACTATAATATTTTTAAATTAAAAGTAATCGCGAATTTTTCAGTCTCCGGAGAAAGGATTTATAATATTCTTAGTTTTCGTGAAGACTATTTTTGGCGTGAGGCTAATTCAATAATAAGAAAAGTTTTGGTGTGAAATAAATATAATGTCATATTTTATAATATAAGTTAAAACAGTTATACAATAAAATCGAAAATAGTTAGCAATATTATGACAAATATAAATTACACACAAAAACGTTTTGCTATGCTTCACAATAGGATACCGTGAACATTGTCATGGACTTAAAATGAAACCGACGAGCACATTCATCACGGCTGTTTATTAATAAATATCAAAATCTCAATATATTATTTTTAATACATCAAAACAATTTTGACAATAGTCTCGTTGAAACAATAGTTGACTTTTAAATGAAACACTTTTCTTTTTCCTCTAATCATTTTCTTTTTTTTTTCTACATTACTGTACAGTTTGTATTGTCTTTCCCCTTTTTTTATACAATACTTTTTCTACACGCTTCCGAAAAAATAGCACTTAGTGCTTTAGCAAGTTTTATTATTTCATTTTTACCCTCCGAATCGAGTGAGTTTGGATTTAAAAAATAGAATTTAATCTAAATATTTCATAAATATGGCATAATTCCATAAAAAATATTGTCTGATTATTAAATATTGAAATTCAGTCGCCGGAAAGCATGAATAAAATTATTAAATTTTGTTTGCAAACATTATTTACTTACAATTGTATGTTTGATATTTTTTTTACTTGTACAAAATTTGTCAAAATTCGATACGACTCACACAAATCTCAATTTTTCATATAGTACATAAGTTCAGTGCCTGGAACAGTTTTAATGAATAAGTAAAGGATTCAATTTTGCACTTGCTGAACACCAAAGATTTTACTGCATTGAATAAGATGTATCACTTTTGTCATTCGATAATATAAATATATATAATTTATTACTGAATGACATAAAACATCATTGAAATGAATAATTAAAATAATCATAATTTATACTTACTTTTGTATTTTCCGTTCAATACTTTTTTGAACAAAGCTAGTATTTTTTTATCACGTAAAATGTTATTTCTCAAGAACTTATACAGGCACAACATGTGAGTCATTGTTTATTTGTAACCATAGTGTAATTTAAGATTTCGACTGAAACTGCTTGGTGGAAATTCAATATTAAATTTGAATCAAATTTAACCATATTGGATTAATATCTATGGCATGAAAAACACTCGTAAGTACAACTTTGTATGTATTAAAAAAAAGATTTCTTTAATATCCATACGAAAATAAATGTTCGAACTATTTTTTAGTTTTTAATTAGCGGTCAAGAAACCAGCCGTTAATTTACTGACATATATTAACGAAAGCATTTTTTTTTCATTTTGTTTTAAATTGTGGAGTTAATGATCTATTTAAAAATAAATAAGTGTTTTTCTGACTACTTTTTAGATGCATAACCACGACTGTAAATACTTTTCACAGTGTAATTTGGCAACAAATTTTGCATTTTATTAATAAAATGTGTTGTTAGTTATATATATTATTAGTTATAGTTATATATAGTTATTATATAGTTAGTTATAGCTAACAGTACCATCTCCTAGAAGCGGGATAAAGGTCTCGAGCACTGCGACCCCTTCCAAGTGCCTATACTGTGCATACATTAGCAGAGATAATATACACAATATATGTACATTAGATAGCTGGCCATGAACGCAGGCAATCGTCCGCCATGCGCTATTTTTCGTACTCCGATCGCGCGATAAATATTTACGTCGCATGTTCGTAATAATAATTATTATTTTATATTAATAATATAACATCGTTTGCGTTAACAAAATATATCGTATTATAAATAAATCACATTAATGAGAAAAAGATTGATACATCAAAATATTGTGGTTTTGCAGCTGTTCGTAAACTTCCGCTGACTAGGTGAGTAAGACAATTAAAATTACTTAGTTTGTGTAACCAATTAAAATAATTTTCTTCGATCGAAAAATCTATCTATTGTATTTGACGATTGTAGGATTTCAATTATGCGGTCATTCCCTGGCTTTACAAAACCAAAACCAACATCTACATTAACTAGCTGGCCCGACGAACTTCGTACCGCCTCAGAATCAATAAATGTTGTGTTAATTTATTGGATGGATTAAATTCAGTTTGAATGAATACTCAAAATGAATTAAGTTAAATAAATGTTCAAAATTCAAAATGAAAAGTATTTGAATTACATTGAAATGGTGTAATTCACGTGGCACAGTCGATAGATTTAAAGGAATGCAGTAGATCAACGATTTGATTTTGAATTGTGAAGTTAAAATGATTCATATCTTTTTTCTTAGCCCCAAGAATTGCGCGTTCACTTGACCAATTGTGATTTTTGTGATTAGATGTTTGTGGACATTTTCTTGATGAAGCCGTCCTTCGTTGAGACGAAATTGCGAAAATTCGGCAGAATCGACATCAATCCGTTCGATCAGTGGCGTAGGAAGGGGTCCCGCCGCCCAGGGCGTTTCTTGAATTTGCCGCCCCCCCCCCCGCTCAATAATTTGTCACTTTTTTTTTAAATCACTTATATTTTTTTGTTGATACTCCAGGTGAATCAATTTTTTGTATTTATAAATACAATTTCTCTAAAAATATTGTGTTTTGTTATTTTTTTTTCTTTTGGTTTTTTTTTCAGAGCATGAACTTTTTTTAATGTGTCAAAAAAAATATTAGTCAATTGTCTTTTTATTATGTTTGGAGGAAAAGTGGCAAATTATTGCTATTATTATAAGTATTCGTTTTACAAATAAGTAAACGAATATAAAGTTGTACGTTAATTCATAACCAAAGGTACCAGATTTTATTTTGTAAACATAACATTAGGGAAAAAAAATTAAAAACAAAATTTAATTTTCTGGCTTTCCTCTTCACAAAATCGTAAGTAACGTAATTAACATCTATTTTATCTGTTTTATTAAAAACATGGTTGTAGAATTGGAGTCGTTACCGTAGTCGGAAAAAACTAACGTCCCCGAATGTTTTTTTTTGTGTGTACAAATCGCATTAGTCAAAAGTCACCACTGGTCGATCTGGTATGAATGCAAATTAAATAAGAAAGAGATTTTTTATTTAAATTGAAAAAGTACAAAAGTATTTCAATTTTTCTTCATCTCTGTTTGCTTAGCAGGAACAGCAACAAAAATTTTAATTCTTCCTAAGCAATGCTACCATGATCTTGTTTTTAGTGTTTTACAAAGCATAATCATGCCAGGAAAAAATGGTGAATTAATTATCGCTAGCATTGATTCTTTATACGAAACAATTCTTGTTTATTACCTCTGAAGTTTTTTCTATTTCTTAAAAAAGCGACCCCAAAAAAGTTGTGTTTAATCAGTAAGTTACAAAGCACAACTTAGACGAAAGAAGGCATAATATTGAAATAAAGCTCGCATTGATTATATTTTCAAAACAATTTGTATTTGTTTTTTATCTTTTAAAATTTCAAAAATGCCGCCTCCAAAAAAGTATATATTGTCAGTGGGTGGAAGAAAATATAGTGAAAGTGATATTGCTTACATTGGTTCTGTATACATATCAATCTTTATTTTCATACTACTTTCAAAATTTTCTTTTCATTTTCGAAAATGCCGCCCACAGAAATGTGCCACTAGGGGCGGTCCGCCCCCCCCGCCCCCCCCCCACGCTGCGCCACTGCGTTCGATTCGTCAACAGGAACACGGCCGTTACCGACGATAGTCAGCAATTGCTTGGAGAAATATTCGGTAGATAGATCGTTTAGAAATGCAACTCGCATGTTTGTCGCGCCACAGAGTCGATGTTTTGAGGTAAGCGTTTATTTCATCGGCAGCGGTCGGTCTTGGAATGACTGGTAGTGTTTGGCGGAAATCGCCAGATAGTAGAATCATTGCGCCTCCAAAACATCTCAAGTCATTGCACAGATCTTTTATAGTTCGATTGAGTGCTTCCAATGCGCGTCTGTGCGTCATTGTGCATTAATCCCACGTGATGATTTTACTTGCTACCAAAACTTTGGTCATTGCTGAGTGTTTCGCAATCTTGCATGTCAGTTTTTCAGTCGTTTAAAGGTTTAACGGAAATTTCAGCACTGAATGAGCCGTTCGCAATCCTTCTATCAATGTGGCCGCTATTCCAGAAGAATAAACTGCTACAGCAATTTCGGATCTCGCACGAACAGTCACCATAATTAATGACATGAGGAATATCTTCCCAGTTCCACCGGGCGCGTCGAGGAAAAATAAGCCACCATTTCCATCATCAATTGCATTCAATAACATATCGTACACTTCCTTCTGTTGTGGGTTCAACAGTGGTACATTCGTTCGAACTGATTGGTTCAATGCATCTCGATCATTTTCACGTTAACGATCCAATTCTTGATTGAAAGCGTCGTTCATTCCACGATGTGGCGTTGGCATTCCTAACTTGACTAACAAACTGTCTCACATGAGGTAACACATGTCTTCGATCTAAATCAAAGCCTGGTTATTTATCTCTTCATTCACCTCGAGATCGGGATTCCCCGAACTGACACGAATTCGATGTAAAATGTCTTCCGACATGTCATCCTTGTACTTGTTCCACAGTTCACATGGATTCGATGTGAAGCAAGTCAAAATACTGATAAAAATAATGTGCGTATCTGACTTGGAGATTCAGAAACAATTTCTTCAGCGATTGTCATGTCCCAATAAGTATCATTTTCAAGCAAATTGAGCTGTTGACATGCTCGTTTTTCATTTTTCGGATGAACTGTGTAAATGCGACCAAGAGCATCAGTAGTCGTTCGGGTGATCAGGAACCGCATCGCCTTGCTTTCGACGTTAAAATGTCTTCGATATAGCGTTCCAAGTGTAATAACGTGTAATCTCAGAGTAAAGCAACGTTCGTGCAAAATATTGTTCTCAAAAATATATCATACCTAATTATAAACATAACCTTATTTCAATATTATCCGATTTTCTTTCGTTTTCATTTCATATCATCGATTTTTTCTATTCTAATCCATACTCTAAATTTAAAATTATTTATAAGCCAATCGTATGCAAAAGAAGCAAAAACAAACAGATATAGAAAACAGTGCGATCTGGTGGATTTTTCTGAAACCAGCATACGATATTTTATCGTTTGATGCTGTTCGTCATTTAAAAAACTTGTTCTGTGTGAGAATATTATTTTCTTTATAATTTTTTTCCCGTGATATTTTTCCGATGTTTTAATGCTTATTCTGCTATTCAAGACGAACACAAATTTAATAAATCAAAGATCATTGAAATCCGTGCAGTAATTCTCGAGATATACGTGGTGTAAATAACCCCACTTTGTTTTATATATATAGATAGAAGATAGATAGTCGATAATGTCCGTCTGTCTGTCTTTCCGTCTTTCCGTCTGTATGTCCCTTTCGATGACGTCAAGAAAGACGCAAACTTGCAAACTTAAACATTATTCAAAAATTAAGTAATTTAGGAGGCCTATTTCTGCTTTTACGAAAAATGATTGTTAGCAAACTTAAACATTATTCCAAAAATTAAATAATTTACAAAATTTCTGTATTTTACAAAGATTAGGTACATTTACAAAAATTAGGTAATTTACGAGGTCTATTTCTGCTAATAAGAAAAATAATTGTAAGCAAACTTAAAAATTATTCAAAAAATAAAATAATTTACGAAATTTCTGCTACTACGAAAAATGGTTGTTAGCAAACTTAAAAATTATTCCAAAAATTAAGTTATTTACGAGGTTTATTTCTTCTTAAAGGAAAAATGGTTGTTAGCAAACTTAAACATTATTCCAAAAATTAAATAATTTACAAAATTTCTGCCACTACGAAAAATAGTTGTTAGCAAACTTAACCATTATTCCAACAATTAAGTTATTTACGAGGTCTATTTCTGCTACTACGAAAAATGGTTGTTAGCATACTTAAACATTATTCCAAAAATTAAATAATTTACGAAATTTCTGCTACTACGAAAAATGGTTGTTAGCAAATTTAAACATTATTCCAAAAATTAAATAATTTACGAGGTCTATTTCTGCTACTACGAAAAATGATCTTTAGCAAACTTGAACATTATTCCAAAAGTTTATTAATTTACAATTTAAAAACTGCAGGACGGTCGATATATGCGCCGAGGTCTATTTCTGCTACTACGAAAAATTATTGTTAGCAAACTTGTTTGCTAATTTCTGGCTTATTCAATAAATACGTTTGTAATTTACTACTTAAAAATGCAACAAAAATCCCCCCGTTGAGGTCAACGGGCTTACAGCTAGTAAAATATAAATACTGCAGGGTTGTCAATATATATTCCGGGGTCTTCTTTTTATTCTCCGAAATATATTTGTTCGCATACTTGAAACGTTTGCAGGGCTGTTGGTTTGTGTCCCGGGTCCTCTTTTTTTCGAAATATATTTGTTTGCACAGTTGAAATATTTGCAGGGCTGTCGATCTATGTCGCGGGGTCTTCTTTTTCTTCTCCGAAATATATTTATTTGCACACTTGAAACATTTGCAGGGCTGTCGGTATATGTCCCGGGGTCCTCTTTTTTTCGAAATATATTTGTTTTCACACTTGAAACATTTGCAGGGTGTCAATATATGTACATTTCCTGGTGTCCTCTTTTTTTCGAAATATATTTGTTTGCACACTTAAAACATTTGCAGGGCTGTCGATTTATGTCCCGGGTTCTCTTTTTTTTTTTTTTAAATATATTTGTTTACAAACATGAAACATTTGCAGGGCTGTCAGTATATGTCCCGGGTCATCTTTTTTTCGAAATATATTTGTTTGCACGCTTGAAACATTTGCAGGGCTATCGATATATGTCTCGGGGTCCTCTTTTTTTCGATATATATTTGTTTGCATACATGAAATATTTGCAGGGCTGTCGATATATGTTCCGGGGTCCTCATTTTTTTTTTATAAATATGTTTGTTTGCACACTTGAAACATTTGCAGGGCTGTCGATAAATGTCCCGGGGTCCTCTTTTGTTTCGAAATATATTTGTTTGCATACTTGAAACGTTTGCAGGGCTGTCGATATATGTCCCGGGGTCTTCTTTTTCTTCTCCAAATTATATTTTTTTGCATACTTTTGAATTATTCTAAAAATTATAAAATATTAATACTGCAGGGCTGTCAATATTGAATATATCAGCTCAGCAGGGCAGCTTAATTATGATTTTTATGAATATATATTTTATTTCAGTCCCGGTGTATTTTAGTTATTTTAGAGAATTGAGTGTATTCCTAAAAAATCCACTGAGAGAATTATTTACGTTTAGATTTTCTGGCTTATTCATTAAATAGGTTTGCAATTTATTTTTCACACCAGTAACCTTTTTGACTATTTAAAAATGCAACGAAAATCCCCCCGTTTTTTTATATTTTGTTTCAATTAAACTAATTTTTTGAGCGTTTTTTACGCAGTTAAACGTATTTTTTTTTCGTACGTACTTTAAAAGAGCGCCGAAAGTATGCGTTAATTAAAATAAATACATCTTTTGAACACATTTATTTATTAATAATGAAAATATCAAATTAATTCAATAATAAAATCAGAACCTCTAATCATACATAGTATGTATTATTTATACAAAAGTTAATATTTTATTTTTGCTTATCAAAATATGCTTTTAAAAATAATAATGAATTTAATGACGAATCAGAGAGCCGATTTCTTATTTTTGTAATAAACGTTGTTGCAACATTGTTTTTCCAAAACATTGATCTTTCTTGTATTCTTTTCAAAAAACAATTAGTCCCAGCTGACTGTTGATAATAAAACATTTATAAACCGCCTTGATTAATAACATAGTTATCTAGAAATAACTATCGGTTTCACTATTACTTGGAATTCTGTGCGATTAGCCCAAGCTTCAACAATAGTTAAGCGAACACGTGTCTAAGTTTTTTTTGTATTTCTGCATGTCTCTACCCATCGAAAATGGTTGTTTCGTATTACAATATATAAATAGATGTTATTTGAAACTTTTACAATTATAAATCCAAACAGCTGTTTCTTTTATAAGATCCTTTTTATATATGCACACTTAATTTTGTTAAAACCCCGGCCTTTAATCCTTAGCCTGAATATAATGCATTTTTTTCAAAACTGACCTCGAGGATAGACACCAATGTAAATTTATTTTAAATCAATTTCTCTTATTAAATTTGGTTTGGACGTAAATTTTGATTATTTAAAATTCAGTAAAATTCTGTTTTCACGTTTCCGGAATTTTCCGTTATTTGCGTATTTTGTTTTGCAATCCCGGTGTATTTTAGTTATATTAGAGAACTGTGTGAATTCTTTAAAAAATCCATTTAGAGAATTATTTACGTTTAAATCTTTTGGCTTATTCAATAAATAGGTTTGCAATTGATTTTTCAAGCCAGTAAATTTTCTGATTATTTAAAAATGCGACACAAATCCCCCCGTTGAGGGCAATAGGCTCACAGCTAGTTGTTTTAATTACTCAATCTATGTGACCCGCGACATGACTTTTTTTTAAAAATCAAATTTGACCAACCTGCGAAAAAGGTTCGCCATCCCTGCTAGCCCATATTTTGAAGTCCATTGCCAATTTGATCCGGATATGCAGTGAAACCTTATGATGTAATAAATGTTTGATTCTAGCCCTCTGATTTGAGTCTTTAATTTCTTTATCAGAATCACTCAGGCAAAAATAATATTTTCTTTCTTCACTGGTTAATATCGATAAGCCATTATTTTTTGTTCCGAGTAAGCACTGAATGTCTTCTGCTTTTATTTTCCAAAATTTATTCTCTTAAAATTAATACATTTTCCATATTTTTTTTGTGTCAAAAACACAGTCGTTTATGTTTCGATAATGAAAAACTTATTTTTCATGACTTTAACTTGAGTACTAATGTTTTATAAAAATAGTCAATATCAAAATATACAATTATTTTTATTTAGCTGAGTTATGATACACTGTTATGCTAAATAGTATATTATTAAATTATTCAACAAATAAGTTGAAAATGTTAATAGGTTATGCTCGTGTTTCCACAGTAGATCAAAATTTAGATGTACAGCTTGATGCTTTAAAAAATATAAGTTGTGAAAAATTATTTGAGAATAAGATTACTGGCTCAAAATTAAATCGTCCCGGCTTAAGCAGAGCATTGAAAGATCTTAGAAGAGGTGACACACTTGTAGTTTGGAAACTGGATAGATTAGGCAGACCCCTCCGTAATCTTATTGAATTAATCAAGGAGGTACAGGCAAAAGATATTATGTTTCGTAGCATCTAGGGCTTCCAAACCGGTTTAAACCGAAACCGGTTAACCGGTTTATCGCATGTTTTGAAAAAAACCGAAAACCGGTTTATTTCACGCGGTTAACCGCGTTTTATCAAATATACTCTTTTCTTATTTATTTATTTTTTTCAAAAAGAAAAATCTTTTCCAATGAATTTACTGCGTAGAAGCGGAAACAATTGACATAACACAAGAAACATGCATATGAATTGTATAAAAAAATCTACTTATGTCTCAAAGTTGTCCATGTCCATGTCAACAGAAATGACTTTTTCAAATATTTTAATATTTTTTCGTAATTATTGACAATTATTTATAAAAAGACGGAATGATTCTTACATGCATGTCACTCAATAACCTTTATTGTAAATTTGACAAATCATCCATATAAATCATGAAAAAATTATTAATAAGGCTACCATATAACTATGTACCATTTTAAAACGTATACAATTTAATTAATGAGTAATAATCTACATCTTCTTACACATTGTTATTTTTTTGTGTGTATTTAGTAGATATATTCTTCCTTTGCATAATTATTGCATTATAATTATTCTAAGTATACTTAATTTTGTCTTTAAATCAACAATGCAAAAAGAATCTGCTTTAAATATGATATTTTTAATTATTGTATCAACCTTTTATTCTCCATCATAATGCAATATGTGAAAACTAATACCCAAGAGCTAATTGTAAAGTTTTACCTAACGGGGGGTCAAAATTATTCCAAGAACTTTGTCCCATGTCACTTTTAATGTATTGTTCAATTATATGGTTGCTTCATACATTTCCGTTTGCAAAACGTTGACAAAAGATGCAGTCGTATTTTTATAACCTAAGGACTCATCCTTTCTCAGTTGTAAACATTAGACGTTGCGTATTGTTAAGTGTCATTAAATTAATACCAGATGTGGCTAAAATGTTACCCTCCCACAAGGTCGACGAAGTACAGTAAAATAATCAACAATAGAACGGACAAACTTAAAAGATGTTTTATGACTTAGTAGAGTTTAATGCTAATACATTTACTTAAATCATCAATCTCATATTATTTAAAAAAAAAAACAGTGTTTCTTTTATATAAAATAATATGAGATTATTGATAGTTTCTCAGTAATATGCAAATTGCTTATACGCACCGATTATGAGGTTATAGGAAATTAAGAAGTCATTGATATTTTTCAGGTAAATAACACAATATCTATCCTAACTAGAACAATATAAAAATATATTCAAATACAGCTTTGCTTGGAGAAATTTTTTCGATTGATACAATTTTTGAATTAAAATTTGTAGTTTCGTGAAATATAACATTTTCGATGAATTCTTTTTTTACGAATTGTTTTCTTGAGCAATAGATAAACAAACACACTGTGAACTATATTTTTTTTAATAAAATATTATGTAAGTCATTTTGTACGTAATACGTAAATGAAAATTTTAGTATCGTATAATACCTACATGTATAAATAAATAATTGTTCAGAAAATAACATAAACCCAATAAATAATTGGTGTTATCATAAAATATAATGATTATCGTGCTTGATATTCTCAATTATAATTTAAGTATTATGGTCTGCACATGGGCGAGTGGTCAACGTCGTTTCTTTGGGTTGCGGACCAAACGAGCTCGAATCCCGGAAGGACGGATTTTTGCAATCAGTTCTTTGATTTCTTTTCTATGGCATGGATGTCTGTGATGCCTAATATTCTATTCCAGTATCCCTTAAATTACTATGACGTAGTGAGAGTGATCAAGCACCCATGTTCTAGCTATAATTTTCAATCTTTTCTCTTTTCAAAAAAAGAGGGGTTGAGCAACTGAGTAACAAGCAGTTATCGTTAAAAAATAAAAGTTTGAGTCTATATGCTTCAAAGTGGGAGTGGAGACATAATATAAGCTAATATTATTGTATTCTACTATATTTTTGTCTAAGCATTGGATGTCCTGTCTAGTCGATATGCTTAAAAAAATGAATGCATTTATTTAAAGATCTTTCTTTTGATGAGTTTTATTATCAAGTTCTATTTTTTTATTTGACATATTTTATCATAAAATATTTTTCCACATTTGATTGTCATTGTTGTATATATATAATGCATTCTGTGTTCCATCTATATGATAAATATCGATTTTTCATCAAAATATTTAAAATTGTCCACAAAATTATTTTTTTTGCATACCTACCTAATCAAAGTACGTTATATTTCGGTTTAAACCGGTTAACCGGTTTTATTGCCAGAAAAAAACCGAAAACCGGTTAGTTGGAAAGTCCGGTTAATTGGAAGCCCTAGTAGCATCTAAGATGGCATTGATACATCAAACTCAATTGGACATTTTTTTTTCATATTACAGGGGCATTTGCAGAATATGGACGAAACCTTATTGAAGAGAGAACAAATGCAGGACTTGATGCCGCAAGAGCTCGAGGAAGAACAGGCGGATGGAAGCCATCTTTAACCAATAAGCAAATTCAACGGATGTAAGAAATTTATAATGCTCGATCAGCACCAATTTCTGAAATATGTGAGCAATTCAAAATAAGTAGAAAAACTTTTTATTGTTACATCGGAAAATCAAAATCTTAGGTTTGAGAAATCCTTAATGTACCTTTTAGCGGGAATGAGCAATTAACCCCTATAATACCTATGCAAGAAATTATAAGTGGAGAATATATGGATATAATTGGATCAAGTGCTAGTGACCATGATTCTGATGTTCTTTAAATATTAGGGTAGGTGATGAAGGAAACTTAAATGGTATTGTGGTTTTATTAGCACATCAATCCACTATATCACACTACGGATATTATTTAAACTCATCCTCTAAGCAAAGTTCACCATTATCTTTATTTACTAAAAATGGAGTTTACCATGAAATTTAAACATATTTTATACACCATAGGTGGTATTAGCACTGCTTATTTTGGAACACGAAACGTTACCCATGTATTAAAGCTCGATCCAAACCACAAGAAAGACCAAGACTCAAAGGAGGTAAATATGTCTAAACAATATCCTACTGATTTTCTTCATGGTTTACTTAGCTCACATGTTTACAAAGATTATAAAGAAGGTGATATTGTACAATTTGCCCGTAATGCAAATAAGACTATTGGTAAATATGACAGTGCAGATTACAATGGTCTGTTAAAAGATTGGCATGTACATAGAACCTATGGTGATACGATAAACCCAGCTAATTACTATGGTGTTTTATATGTTAATGATAGTGCTAAGCACGCTGTCTTAGCCTTCCGTGATGAAGATGTAATTGCCTCTTTTAAGCATGGGTCTCTTAAAGCGACCTATGAAATGCTTAATAAAAAAATCGGTAGTAAACAGCAGGGTGTTCACACTTCAACTAAAGATGCTGTAGATATCGTGCATACCAAAGGATATAATCTTTCGTTGACCGGTTATGCACTTGGTGGGTGGCTTGCTGAACTTGGCTTATATTTTTGTCATAAAGATTTTGGTTGTGATATCAGAGATAACATTAAGTCGATAACATTTGATAGCCCTGGTATTGCAGGACAAACGAAAAGTTATAAATCTAGTATCGAAAACCCAGATACTATTGATATATCAGCTTTTTTAAATACAGTAACATATTTATCAGCTCCTAATTTAATTAACATATGTCATGGACACATAGGTAAGGTCTACCAGTTACTTCCAGAAAAACCACAAATTGAGTTGCCTGAAAAAATAGGGTGCTGTTATCTCAACTTCCTAAAATTTTCGCTGAGAAGCAAATTTATATTAGTGCATTGTTAGCCATTAGAGGTCATAATTTAGATTTAATGTTAGACCTATTTGATTCAAAAACTGGTAAGCCTAACAAGTATAGAGAAGTGTTAGATTGGCCGAGTATACAATATAGCTCTAATCTTACTGATTGCGGTTCAGAAACTGTTAGAACAATTCTACAAGCAGCTGGTGTACCAAACTTTCTTGCACCACTTTTAGCCTTGGTAGTTCAAGGAGTATCTAAACTGATACCAGCCACTACGTATGGTTCATTAATTACGGCAATAGTGATTTTTTCAATTAATGATTACAATTTGGATCAGCTATTTGAGGCTAATAAAAGACTGGACAATACTAAACCTGATTCAGGGTATACAATGCTAGAGCAACAACTAGATGGAGAAGGATTTAATCTGAAATATAAAGGGCATTACCAACTTGATCCTGATGAAGTCAACCCCAAAAAAGCTAGTGTGCCTCCACAAGATGGTACTCTAGAATGGTATTTGATGAAGCTGCGTAAGTGTAGTGAGGCAGATATTAGGAGTAAGTTTACACAATCTATTGCAAAAGAGTTATTAGCTCTCAGAGAGAAATATGATATCGATCCACCAAACAACAAAGGAATGAGAGTAATTGTGTCTAAATCTAGCAGTGTAGAAGAATTAAAAGATCAAATAAGCAGTTTAATCAAAAGTACCGATGATATTAGAAAGGTGTTAGGAGGGGTAGTATCGGAAACCACAATAGAAAAAATAATTTTACAAATGCAAGAAGAGGCTGCAGAGTGGGTTAAGACTTGTTCTGCTAATAATGTAATAAAAGCAGAAGGAGAAAGTAATCATCGGTTTATTAATAAAATAAAAACAATAGTGACTCAACTTGCACAGGAAAAAATACAAACATATTTTTTAAGTAAAGACGTATCACCACAACACTTATTAAATAGCATATATGGTATGAATGCCTTAGCAAACTATTATCTTTATAATGAGCATAATCCAAAGGAAGCCCGTAAAATATTACTTGGTTCTAAAAAGCTAGCAGAGCAGTATGTATTAAATAGGAGTGTGATCAAATTTGATTTTGATAGTTTAAGTAAACAAGAAAAATATACAAACCTTAAAATAATTACAGATTTGCCGGAAATGTATACGAGTATCATTTATTTATTAGCTAGGACTTATATGTATCAAGTAGATAAAACTGAAGCCATACCATATTTTGAATTATCAAAATATTTAGGAAATGAATTAAAACTATTTGAAGGGCATTTAAGTGATAGGGGTAAGCTTACAATGGAAAGAAAAAAAATAGACTGGGATGTAAAGAATAAAGCCTACGACCATAGTAAGGCAACAATAGAATTAACGAAAATTGCTGAATCACTTCAGAAATTAAAAAATAATCATACAGAATATAAAGAAGGATATAAGCCCGGTATAGGAGGAAACAGTAAGCTTATTCCATCCAAAGATGTTTATAATCAAGTAGAATGTAGCGAACAAATAGCTAAATGCTATATGCAGCTGATTATGCTTACAAATAATGAAGAACAACATAAAAAATATGTAGCTGAACTATCCAATCAGTTTATTGGAAGCGACGAATTTCCGGGTATGCTAAAACGGTTAGAGGACGTTTTACCAAAAAAAGCAGCTTCTATATATAACAGTTTAGGCAATATATTATTAAAACTATTCGATCAAAATATAAAGTTTTATGATTTCAAGGTTGCAATTAGTGAAAAATTATTATTACGAAAAGTAGAGAAATTAACAACAATGGATGATCTAACATTTATACATAAGATATTTACCTTGGCAAAAGAAGAAAGTAGAGAGTGTGAGTTTACTAAAGCAGATGCCCATAATGGTTTAAGTATGGTATGCGAGAGACAGCTTAGGCAAGAAAATTTAGAAGAAGCAGAAAGAGAAAAATTATTAACGGATCAATTAAAACATAAGACAATAAGTGATGACATAAATAATAAACTAGATAGAAACATCTAATATGATAGTAGTGCTGAATCCGATATTTAACTGTCAGATTCTACAATTGCTAGTACTTCCACCACTGTGAGTATGGCAGGAGTACAAGAGTCCAGTACTCTTGCTATATGTACGAGTTTATTGGTGCAGATTCTTGTCCGCATGATTCTGTATAGCATCTGCTAAATGCCTAGACTTTTACTAGGGAGAAAAAATAGATTCTTTACTTTAGTGTATTATCCGAACTTAATTATTGGCTGAGGTATATATGAAGCAAATCTCAACTTTGACAAATAAGCGAGGTATTGAGGCATTTCAACAAGGAAGTACTACGAAGCAATGTAGATCATTTCAACTTCACAATTCAAAATCAAATCGTTGGTCCACTGCATTCCTTTAAATCTATTGACTGTGCCACGTGAATTACATCATTTCAATGTAATTAGAATACGTTTCATTTTGAATTTTGCACATTTATTGAACTTAATTCATTTTGAGTATTCGTTTAAACTGAATTTAATTCAGCCAATAAATTAACACAACATTTATTGATTCTGAGGCGGTAAAAATTTCGTCGGGTCAGCTAGTACCTCATAAATTCAAAGTAGTTAAACATAGGACTTAAATTTTTATCAAAATCTTTAATTTATAATGTTTGATTTTATCAATTATTGATATTGTAGATTTCAACTGAAACGGAACTCAGTTGCATGCATTTGAAGTGAATTTAGTAACAAGAGTGTGTATTTTTCCAAAGATTTCTGCAAAGCTATAGCTATAATTCATATTTAATATAATTGTTCATTTTCGATGTCATTGCTGTCTGTTTGCAATTGGAAATAATAATCATGACAATATGAAACACTTTTGTACTTATTACGGATAATGTAGTTATGTAGTGTTACTTTGCAATTTTTAGTCATTGTATTTAAAATTATACTGAAGTTTTTGGGTGTCTCTCGATATATATTTCAAACAAAACCGCAGTTTTTTCCGACGATGGACAACATGAAATTGTTTTAGCTTCATTCATAACTCAAAGTAGCCAAAATGCAAACTATGGCAGTTTACTTATTAAGAGTGTTTTTATTTAGTTACGCGCTTAAAGAGTCGGTTTTCTATGTCAGTGGGCTTTGAAAAACCTGCCATCACTAAAACGATTAATGTCGCATTTAATCGTTTTAGTACCAGACGGTTTTATATTTCGGATGTATCGTGAATGTGGGACCTAAGATCCGAGAGATCAAAACTAAGCTTTGGGTGTGACCAAATGTTAGAAATTGTTAACGAGAATTCATTGAAGAATTTAAAATCAAATTCTTAAAGCACTTAATGGCAAAGGTTGTCTAAGGAGCCCGCTTGTAAGAATCATTTGGAGAATCCAAAGCGGATCTCATCTTCGTTTGTAAAGGATTATCATTCATGGTGACTATTACTAACTAAATAATAATGTGCTGTAAGCGAATCTTACGAGACGCTGAATGCTAGCCAACATTTTTATTTCTTTTTTTCACTTCTTCACCGTTTCGAGTCTATGTCGACGGACGTCACGCTTTGTTACGAGAACTAATTGTTAGTAATGGTGACATCAATGAACAATAATCCTACTTTGATTTTTTTTTTCTTATTTTGTAATCTATTCAAGGGAATATAAATAGATTGTAAATTCTTTTCTTCTTTAATAATCTACTCAAAGAAATATCGCTTCTTTAAAAATAAGCTTCTTGAATTAAATGTAAAGTTGTACAAACAAACCAAAGTAGAATTTTCATGCTTCGACGCCGAAATGAAGTGAGAAAACTGTTTGAGGCGTCTAAATAACGAGGCCACCGAAATGTATCTAGCATCACTGACACCAGGACGACGCTCCATCCGCCACCTAAGCATCATGTAGACTCAAATTTCACTTTATTCGACCGGTTCTTAGTTAAGAAATCTTGCTTTAAGTCTTCTGTATTATTATTATTTAGTTCATCACTACTGTCAGGAACGACGAAGTAGGATAAGTATTGTTGTAATATTGTATTGCACAGCCGGTCTGGAAAGCGGCAGTACCTTGCAGATCTTCAACTCAACCTTTTTTACACATTTGCGACTGCTAACTCTATACTTGCTATAAATGACGGTTATGAACGAAGGAGTTTTGATAAATAAATTACCTATAGAAATTAGTTATTATCTACATTGCATAATTCGGTCTGAAAACTCGCAGTAATTTTCAGGTCGCTCCATTCAACTTTTTTTGTTCGCTTACTACTGCTAACTATAGCTGTGTTATAATTGACGATGACAAATAAAGGAGTATAAATAAAGAATTACCATATAAATAATTAAATTACATAACTTGATCTGGAAAGCCGCAGTTATTTCCAGATCACTCAATTCCATTTTTTGTTTTGTTTTACAAACTGCATAATTTTATATGTGTTATTAACGATGGATTAAAAGGAGGAGAATATTATTGAACAATTATATGTATTTGTGTTATGATACTTTTGTTGAAGTGTGAATCTAAATCTAACTTGTTACTTTATAAAGAGACTATAGATGTATGGCCTTCAGCCAATAGAACTGTTGAAACGTCTGAAACCCCGACGTCGACAGCAATCGATTGCGATATTTAAATGTTTTGCTAATCAACTCAATTTTTATCTTCTGTTATTATCATATGTGTAAATTAAAATGTATTATTTTTCGACCTCACTCCTGTGGACAACTTTATCTAAATTTTCATAAATCTGTTATTTGAAATAAATGCAGTGGTTAATCCACTTTTTATAACTGTGACCGATGTGTTTAATTTTATTTGATTTGTTCCCATTATTTTAATCCTGGTACAATCTGACTTGGTCATTTCAATTCAGACGTTTGGGAGCGAGAGATTGTCTCTTTCTAACCCTAGCTAAGTTATGACAATAGTCACTTCAAATCACTTAAAAATACGGTAAGACACAGAAAATACATTGAATACGCAACTGAGCTACTTGTAAAATTAAAGCAAGACTATGGTGATTGGCAGACGGCTTTACGTCTATATCATTCAGCGAGACCTAAATATTCTAGGCAATATTCTCGTAAAGTACTAAAAATATATTTTACAATAAAAGCCATATGAAGTAATTTACATTCAAATAAATCATTAGAATCATACAAAGCAGATTTTGATACAATATATCGAATGGTTGTTACTGCTCATGAAGTAGCATTTAGACACGTAAATAAGCAGTTAATTTCTTTATATTGGAAGATAGGAGAATATGTTGCACATGAAGTAAAACAAGAAAATTGGGGGGTATGCACGTTGTAGAAGAACTTGCAGAATATATTTATGAACGTCATCTTACGATTAGAGGTTTTTCATCCCGAAATATATGGAGGATGAAGCAATTTTATGAATTATATGCCGATGATCAAAAGCTATCAATTTTGTGGTCAAATCATTTACATATTTTATCTAAAATCAAAACTATAGAGAAAAAGACATTTTATTTGAATTTAGCAACAAAAAACAATTATTCTACAAGGAATTTCGCAAAGATTATTGATATTGGCACTTATGAAAGAACTAGTCTCGCCAATAAAAGATTGTCAAAAATGTTGACAGAATTTCCCGTAGATTTAACAGGAGTTTGGTATGGGGAAAATATTGATATCGACACACAAGATATTAATAAAAAAAAGCTTTGAAAAGAATGAAATGAATTCAATTCGTTTTTCATAAGACATTGTGAGCTCTTTGAATGCTTTGTAATTTGCCCTAAATACAACTAAGTTGGCATGACCAACTGGCCAACAGATGTGATTGTGCTCGTATAATCGTACCAGTTTGTTGTTCATGTTTGGACATCCTCAAAAAATGGGATCAGCATCCTGAATCATATTGCCGCATTTATATTGTAGGCTATTTACTAATCAGCCAACCTGGAAGAGCTAAGTGATCATGGCGAGTTATAAATTGGCAGATCCGGAAATTTGGAGTTGAAGCGTTGGTCTCCATTTCCATCTTTAAATTTTGAAAAAATTTATAAGATTGCCTGTTCTTAGAATAATTTCCCATCAGTTTTGTCAGATTCGCATAGCGGCGTCTGTAGCCATACTATGCACCACAGTTCTATGGGCCTTAAAAATGAAGGGTCTGGTCGAGAAAGAGGCAGTTAGGGCTTCCAATTAACCGGACATTCCAACTAACCGGTTTTCGGTTTTTTTATGGAAATAAAACCGGTTAACCGGTTTAAACCGAAATATAACGTATTTTGATTAGGTAGGTATGCAAAAAAAAAAAAAATTTGTAGAAAATTTTAAATATTTGTCATAAATGTTCCAATGTTAATGAAAAATCGATATTTATCTTATAGATAGAACACAGAAGGCATTTTATATATTTATATATAAATACAACAATGTCAATTAAATGTGGAAAAATATTTTATGATAAAATATGTCAAATAAAAAAATAGAGCTTGATAATAAAACTCATCAAAAGAAAGATCTTTAAATAAGTGCATTTATCTTTTAAGCATATCGACTAGACAGGACATCCAATGCTTAGACAAAAATATAGTAGAATACAAAAATATTAACTTATATTATGTCTCCACTCCCACTTTGAAGCATATGTCAAGTTCAGCACACTTTGGTGACTTGATGAATAGGGCTATTAAGTGTATGGCACCATCGATTTTACTTCCAGGGGTGTACTTAAATAAAATTGGTCATATTAAATATATGTGTAGAGTCAAATTTGTTTTAATATTTTTTATAGACAAAAAATCGATTTATTTTAAGATTATTAACCTAGCTTGTAGTGTAAATGTGCTATATTTGTTTTTGCGAAGTAGCACATAAGACGTTATTATTGGTTTATATTATGCATGAGTATAATAAATACCCTAAAAAATAATGAATCTCTTTTGTTATTATTCTACGCTTATTTTATAACAATCAGAACCGGTTTCAACATTTCACCACGAGCATTTTCAACTAAAAAAAATATATGCCATATTCCTGGTTCTGATGACAATAAAATAATTGTTCTATTATTTTTCAATATAATGTATTTCTAAGTAGAGACATTGAACACTTAAAAATTGATAATTACTCAGTGTATCGTTTTTCGATTTACATATAAATATGTAAGTACGAAATATGAAAATTTCACATTCCAAGAACTTCATCCGCCCCTGGAGTATTCACTTGTGTGTATTCACTTATTGACATTTTTTCATCACTGACGCCTTGCATTGTAGGATAGCGAACCTATGGCACGGGAGACGATTTTGCAAAAAAATAAAGTGATAATACAAAAAAATCAAAAAAGTTTTAGAAATAGTGTACAAAAAATTCAAAGCATTTGAAACTTAGTTACAAATATTTAAACGTTATATAATGATCATAAATTTCAAGTATTTTCCTAACCTAAAAAAATACATGATGAATCTGGAAATTAATGAAAAGCCGGATGTAGGGAAAATAATAGAACAATTTGAAAATGCTTTAGAAGGAACAATATAACAATTTTCGGGAAGGTTTGCTCAGTTTCGACAACTTATAGGAACTAAAAGATCTATTATCCAGTGCAACAGTAACAATTTTTTCATAGACTTATTCCTGTGAATCATTATTCTCTTCAATGAACTGACATTATCAGACATAATCATACATAAATCAGACATAAGAAGTAGACTAACAAACGAAAGTTGTATTTCTTGTATTGTATTAAAAGCTACCAACTGTGAACTCGATATAAAACATTTAGCATCTAGCATCCAACAGCAAAAATCTCAATAATAATAAAGTTTTGAAGGTTTTTTTTAAATTTTAGTCTTTTTTATTTTGCCATTAATAGTCATGTGTCATTAAGTAAATTAGACATTTTTTATTTCCATGGCATGTGTTAAAATATATATTATTATATATTTGAACACATGCCATATTATTAAATTTTTAAAAAAGTGGCACTCAAACTTAAAAAGGTTTGGTACCTCTGATATATTTTTCTTACTCATAAACATACATTTTTATTAAGCTGAGTATATGTTTTGACTTATTTATTACCATTTGTCTGAGAACGAAGAACAAAAATAAGTAGGTACATATATTTTTAACCCTTTGAGGAGTATGGCAAAATATGGTAAATATTTTGGTTTCTAATGCTTATTCCCATTCTCTTGGTTTTAATTAAAATGTCATTGTTTTTTCACATATGGGTAAAAAACATTTTTATCTGTGATTTTTGACGATCGCGTTATTTTTATTATTTGTTGCAAATGAACAAAACAATTTTGTAAAAAGGTTAAAACATATTTGTACTCCTAATCCTAATTTAGTAAAAATAAACTCACTACTCAAAGGGTTTAAATCAAAACGATAAAGCGATATCTGCCGATTATGAAGCAATATTAACAATTTCTTAATTTGATAAGTACTATTGAAAATATTATATATATTTATGAAGAATTTTTACATGCGGAATCTATGAATATATGTATAATCGCATATTTTTTTAAGAGAACTAACAAACAGTGTCGTAGAAAACATTTCTTAAAATAAACTTTATTACGAGTCTATATAATCATACAGAGATCTTGCTAAGAAAGAACAACCGGTAAGCTAATCGTTCTCACTGCACGTTGCTTTATAGATCGGATAGGGGGATGGAATTTTAGATACCGTAAATATTTATGTATGAAAAATATTACTCTTATGTACTGATTTCACATTATTTCAATAACGATTGTAACCGGCTTCGTTCGTTACAGACATTATAAACTGATGAAAATATAAATCAATACTGTAACACAATATAAATAAACTTAAGTGGGAGGGATTGTATCTTTTTGCATAATATATACGTCCAATTCTGATGGAATAGTTTTTCCTATAACTTGATTATAGAGTACTAGAATTGGATAATTAATATTTTTTTATAATGTACTTGCAATTCAAACTACTTATTATTGGATTTTAATTAAAAAATATATACATATGTATATGATATACCTACACTTCGACTTGAACTTCCAACCTGTTGGATATTCTTTCATTCCGCAAATGTTTGCAAATTGTTTTGTTTTATTTAGAAATTTAAACATTTTTACTCGTATGTAATGGGTCATAAAGTATGAATGGAGATGTATAGTTCTCTTAAGTGACGTTTTGAACGTTTGAATATCGGGCGTGAAGTAGTTAGCAAACATAATTCACTCGATTTTGACTTTAATGAGCTTGATTTATAGCATGAGCTGAACTTTTAATGAGAAAATAAGATTTTTCGCGCTCGTCAGTGGCCGGCCTTAAGACATTTTTAAATACAAAACTGAATTTTCGTAAGGTACGCGAAACATTCTTGCGCAGACTGTATTCACCTATATAAGAACCCGAATAATTTTCTTTCAGTTACAGTAGATAACTAGCCGTGTATCCAGGCAGTAGTCCGCGAAGCGCTATTTTGCTATGTTCGTTATAATAATTAATATTTTATATTAACAATATAACATCTAGTAGTAGAGTATTATGAATAAATTGCATTAATGAGACAACGAGTGTTATATCAAAATATTGCGGTTTTGCAGCTGTTCGTAAACTTCCGCTGATTAGGTGAGTAAAACAATTATAATTACTTAGTTGAGTTTTTGTAACCAATTCAAATAATATTCTTCGATCGAAAAATCTATGTATTGCATTCGACGATTGTACGATTTCAATTTTCAATTCAATGCTGTCAATTTTCTCTGGCTTTACAAAACCAAATTAATTATTATTATGATTCGTCATACAATACAGAAAACATATAAATAGGTATAAAACATATACATAGGTACATGTACTAAATATGCTTTTGATAGTAAACAGGCTATAAATGATCTAGATTATTAATTATTTAAAAGGAGTATTTTTATTGTCAATTTGTGGCAGGCAGACAATATTTATAAGAATAAAACGCAATTTGTATTATGGTATCTAATTTTCCATAAGTTAATAGCGTACATCTTCGTACTTATCATTCTGGGAAAAAATATTTAAAATGAATGTTACATATCTCATTGCAAAAATATTTAACATAAAAACTTTCCTTTTCCTCTTAGCCAATTCAACCAAGATAAACTTTAAAAAGTTCTCTACATCAGATAAAAAAATATTTTTATGTTTTCAGTAATCCACAAAAAAACATTTAATTATTTTTAATGAACTGGGTTATTTATTAATACTTACCATCATATTTTATCTAAAAAATAACTATAAAATAAAATATTCACGATAAAAAGGCATTATCTTATATCCATAAATATAAAGCACTATTCTTGAAATAATTCCACTGTTTCATATAATGATCAGGGTCGGTTACGACCAAGAGCGTTTTTGCAACTGACTTAGAAGAATATGCTTGCGGGGAACAAAACTGATCCGTAACTTCATTTATATATTTTGTCTATTTTTTAACTAAATGATCAAACAGTTTCAATCTTATAGTCTATATTTAAATAATGTTGTAATTTATTTATAAATATCATACGATATATAATAATAATTATAATTTTATAAATTAACTTGGCGGCATTATAATGATTAACTCGGCACCACAAATGTTTGCCTCATTCTTATTACATATACAATCCATTTTTTTTTTCTTTATGTTGATTTTATAATTATGAAATAACTCTAATAACAGTGTCAGATGTTGTAACATTTTTGAGCTTATCAATAAAATGTGCAAAAGAAACATATCGTATACAAATTGTACAATGAAAAAGATTGAACCGCTTGGACATCCATAAGCAATCTTAAAACCCATTACAGTCAGTTCTCGACTTACGACGGGGTTCCGTTCCACGAAGTCGAATTTTAGGTCGAATTTCATACAAAAAAATAGTGAAATGGTAGACATAAAAAGTGTGTGATACGCTAGTGGTATTTATTTAAGAATATGTAATATACATGTTGACATTGGTTCATATATAATATATGGCCCGATTTACAGAAGTAATCCAAAGACAACCCTAGCGCGCCTAACAACGAATAAACGGAATAAATAATTAGAGAAAAACAGACAAATTAAAAGAATAGAAAGCTTCGTTCCAATATTCGTTGAACATCATGAAAATAATCACTTAAAACTCTCTTTGTTAATAATTTCATTCAAGATTATATAAGAATATTTAATAAGAGAAAAACCGTTTAATATAAATATATAACGCTTTTCCATCAAGTATTGACAGTGGACACAGGAATTATGTACGTAGCAGTTTACGCATAATATCTTTATTCACATGCATTTAAAAATAACCATAAAATAATGGGTAACTAACGTTATGTAATATAATTCACAATGTACTTTTGCTGTCAAATATCACGAAATATTGTTTTGACGTTCTATACATAAATAGTATAGTATTAATTGAAGTGTTTGTCAAAAGATTACAGTTTCTAATTCCAAATAAAACCAATCTAAGAACATCGCATAAATACCAAACAAACAATCACACCTAATGCACGAAACACATTTAAATGTAATGTCCATACGATTTGACAGATCTGAAATCGAAACAATCGAACATCAAATTTGAAATCAAGCGCCGTACAAATCGGTGTCAAAATTCAAACGGCGCCCATTTTCGTTTTGGAATACTCGGCAGGTTGAATGGTAAAAAAACATTGACATCTACGAATATTTTATTTTTTCGACACTGTTTGTTAATTTGAATACGCCTTTAACCTTCCCGGAAGAACAAGCTAAATTATTGTCGAAGTTTTATCGCAATCAGACCGGTGGCTTCCGAATCCATAGACGCCAAAGTTTTTGCAAACATACAAAAAAACATTTATATATATATATATATATATATATATATATAAGATGTAAGATAACGTCAGGTTATATTGTACCAGGCTAGTAAGTTACCAAGCCTATTAAACGGTGATATCGATTTTCGTAAAAGCGTTGTAATTATTAGACCTCGATATCAAGCTATAAAATCCCAAACTCATTGATAATTTGTGGTTATATTGTTTTATATATTGTATTAGTCCAGATGGACAAGCATTGTATCCAGTTATGTACAGGGTGGCAAGTGTTAAGTAAAGACGAAGGAATTCGTTTCGTCAGTGAAAGACGAAAACCAATAACTTGAATTAAAATGCAACAGGTTGTATTCGATGTCGTTGCGATATTCTGCAAATATAAAATGTCAAAGCCTCTGAGATAATTCGACGATTTGCTTGAGGGATTGAATAATGCGTTGAGAAAAATTGTTTAATGAGTTTACAGTAATAATAGCCTAATTGATGGAATTCCAATCGGCACGATACGCCCGTGGGCCTACCCTTATATTATTAAACATATTTGCACAATATTTTAGAAACTGTAGCTGAGTGGTGTAAACAGCGATCGCGTTGTTTGGTTGTTTTTCTTTGTTATTTTTATTAAAAGAGTTAAACTAACTTTTATTTAAATTATAATCTCGCTATGTCAAATTCGTTCTGTAGTCCTGGATAGTAGGAACTCAAATCAGTTTTGTTAAACTACAGTCATGTAACTCTGAAATACGCTTTTATTTTTTTAGAAAAATACGCTTTTGTAGAAGGAAAGTTGCTTATACGAATACAGTGCGTTGTGACATAAAAGTTTGCGAAACGGCTTGCAAGTTATTGAGTTTGTTCGTTCATGTCGAACCCGATAGCGATACATTTTAAATTCCTTCTTATTGTACACTCAGTGGTAAACAAAGAAAATTCGTTTCATATCAAACTCGCTACGGTCGTCCAACACGTCTGCATGACGGTGTGAAGTTGGTTACAGACAATAAAATAATTTTGCGTCAGTCAATTCTCGTAGAATCATTCCTATTGAAATTACTAGTGCTATACGATACGTTTGCCGAAAATGAGTTGGGGATTATGTGGGAATAATGCGTTTGCCGGAAATTCTCAGTCGTATTCTTCAATTTTTCTCAATTCTTCTCGAACCACAAATCACAATAGTGAAGCTGTTTGTTTTTAATTCATTCTTGTTTGACAATCAAAAATAAACCAGGACTCTTCGCATTAAAACAAATTTTAGTAAATCATTTTGTTTTTGTTTCGGTCAATAATTCACCCGATGGAAATCTCTGTATTAAAACAAATTTTAGAAATTCGTTTTATTTATTCATCATATTCGGTTCGGCTTGTAAATTCTGAAGTCTTTTTTTTTCTCTTCCTTTTCTATCCTTTATAGTGAAGTTTTTTTTTATTAATTCGTTCTTATTTGTCGATCCAAAAATAAAAAGGAACTACCTGTATTAAAACAAATTCTAGAAATTCGTTTTATTCACCATCAATATTAATTCGAATTCTGTAACTTAAACTTAAAAATATGCAAAGGGGCGTCCGCCGTGAGGCGAGGGCGGGAGAATCGAACGGACGATAGTCGGATGGTCCCCTTTTCAGAGGGGAGCCAGAAAAAATGCTGTACCCTCGTCCCCCTGCGGACGCGTGGCAAAAAATTTCTCTCCGATGGCTTCGAGGCGAAACAGTAGCCGGCGCGTCTAGTCGCAGGCGCTGGGTAGGGACATTATTTTTGCCGTAGCCAAAAATTAGAATAAGACAAAAATAGACAGGTGGTTTACCAGTCAAGGAATAGGCGTAGCAAAAGGGATGCTTGCCGCTGGAGGCTCGATTCCTACGCTTCCTCGTAGCTGTAATAATGTCCTGAGTCTGAAATGTTCAGACATCCACCGTGCGAGGTCTGCGGGGGGCCCTAATTGTTCCTGCCATTTAATTACCAGGAACCTAATAATTTTTTTAACCATGTCCGCTCCCAATGTGGAGCATATGGACTCCTAACGGAGTTTATCTCAGCAGAAGTGTTTCTACGAGAACTGCTTGCTACTCAGTTGCTCAAATTCTCGTTTTCCAAAGAGAGTAGGAATAGAAGGATAGGGCTAGGACAAAATTAGTGGTTAGCTAATCGCTCTCGATGCGTCCCGTTAAGGGATGGGATGGATGGGAGGGGAAATTCAAGACATCACATACATCCATGCCTTCGGATAGAAATTCATAAATCGATTGAAAAATCAATTTATAAAACTGTTCGTACTGGGATTCGAACCCGTGACCTCCGTAGCCAAAGCCAACGACGCTGACCACTCGACCACACAGGCGACATTCACCTAGTAATAGTTAATCTAAATTCGTTCTTGTCAAACGGGAGCACGCACAGTGGCGATGCTCCTCATATGGTCTGGACTTGGAAGCGGGTGGATGGCGTTCGACAAACGTCTCCACCCTCATCGGGCCACGCCCAAGCCTAACTGGATCGTAAACACGTTAGCTATGTACAGGTAGTCCTCGACATACGACCGAGATACGTTCCTGAACTTTGGTCGTATGTCGAATTGGTCGTAAGTAGAATTTCATACAAAATATGTCGTTGCTGAACATCAAATATCGTTTACATATATATGTAGGGGACGATTTTACGAAAATTAGCTAAATATACAGTTTTTTGTCAGCCTTCTTAAGCAGTGCTCCGCAAGCTTTTATATTCCAAGGCACACCACAAGTAAAAATGTACATAATATACAGAAATTACATTAGTTTGTATTTATATATGATACAAACTACAAAAGAACCATATGGATATTTTATAACCATGTCCACTACCAATGTAGAGCAGATATACTCCTAATGGAGATTATCTTAAAAGAAATGTTTCTGATTATTCAGATTTATTTACAAAAAAAAGAATCAGTCAAAAGGCTGCACCAAAGTAGCAGTGGCGGATTATCCCATAAGCGCAAGAGGCACTTGCTTGGGGCCTCAAAATTATCTTTTTTTTCCATATATTTTTTTGATGTGAATGTTTATTTTTTAACATGTAACTCTTTAAATAAAGAATATTTATTGCAAGGAGTGAGGCCCTAATATTTGATTCTAATTTTGGTAAAATTATTTTAAATACCGCAAGTCAACTAAAAAATATTCACCAAATACCATTTTTTCAAGTGAAACATAAATGAAACTATTTATAATTGGCAATGGAGTTTTTATGTGTTAGAAACTAACTTGAAATCGGATGTGCGCCCTAAAACAACACGTCTCTCATAAGGCGTGCAGAGCAACTAATTTTATTCTTTAAATTACGGATAGAGAAGTGGTTCTTACGTAAAACTGTACTGTGGCCACATTATTAAAATCAACGGTCCTATGAAAATCCCAAAAATTGTACAAACGAATTTTGCTGAAGAAAAAAAAATCGATGCATTGCATTCTTAAAAAAATATATTAATCTTCCAAATATTTTCAAAAAACAAAAAAAGTATTACACATAACTTATTATTCTAGATATTTAATTTTACACAAAATATTTACATTTTCCTATTAAAAAAATAATGTTCCTTATTCCACGAAAACAAAACTAAACATAATAATTCTATTTTTTCAGCTCAATGCAAATCAGTGATATAAAAAAATATCATTGACAATTATATTGCATAAAATTCAGAAAATTTACGTAAATCGCTAGTACTGATAGACTAATTACTTATTACGTGGGTGAAGTCAGTGCGAACACGATTGAAACGCGGTTTTAGTGTATGAGTCACGGTCTACAGATAAACTGGAGGAGGCTCGGGGGGGCTCGCGCGAGCCCCTTGTTAAATTTTGGACCGGCCGGCGAGCCCCTTGTTAAGTTTAAAAAATCAATCATCTCAGATAACATCATCACCTAAATGTTATTTCTGTAGACGGTTAAATAGCATTATAAAACATAAGACTCTGTTGGCCCTTCAATTTGTTCGTAACATACATTTATTTCAGTTGCATAATAAAAGGGACCTTTTTTTTGAGCCGGTTTTTTGACTATTGTCTAAAAATGCCGATGTTTGATATTTTATTGCTCAGGTGTCCAGGCATCACATTTTTATGAACCTTCTTTCTAATTTACTTAACACGTGTACATTTTTTTCATTTCACGACGTTCGCCGTAATCGTTATTCTACACTTTTTTGCTTTTGCAAGGACAGAGTCCTAACATTTCTTTTAAGATTTTTTATGATCTTCTTCTTGGAACTTGGAACGAGGTATAATGTTTGTGAAGAAAATAATTACGATTAAAGAAGCAAACTTTAAATCATGCATGTGCTCTTTAATGATGATTAAAATAAAATTTAAGGTGTTCACTGTCAATCCGTAGTGTAAAATCAGGCATGCAAAACCTTTTTTATCGAACAGACAGCAAAAAAACAAATTATGATAGCTTAGGTTTGCAAGTAAAAATGAAATTTAAAGTACGCTCCTTTTACACGCGGATACGTTTCATGTAAAATAGCCTTGTATGTAGTTTAGTGATGCACAAGCCGCGGGCCGCATGCGGCTTAAAATAACATTTTTTGCATCCCAAAATAGAAAGTTTTTCTACCAATTTTTTTAGTGAATACTATAAAAATCTGTGTTTGATATATGAAAAAATGATGCAGAAGCAAAGGTATATAATCTGGATTATCACCGATAGAAAACATAATCCTATTTTTTATTATTCAACATTATGATATTATTTTCACGGGCATAGATTCGTGACCGAAATTCATCTTTTAACAATGAATGTATCTCTCGCCTACTCGTCACTTTTATCCTCTAAGGCCCTCGAAAAAATAGAAAATCAATAAATTGGTCCTTCTTTCAAAAACCTTGTGCACCACTGATATAAATACGTGAAAGTTAGTTTCTATTACATTCGGCCGTGTTATTTTGAAACCGTGCAAAAGAGGATTCGGTGTACATATTAAGCAATACGTGTTGTATTCCTAATTAAAAAATTGATGCAACTTTTTCCTTTGTAAAATCTTAACTAAATATTTATAATCCGCAAAATCAGTAATAGCCTATTTCTATCTTAATAAGCGTATTTCTATGAATCGATTATGCATTTCAACCAAAAAGCTTGCTCACATATGTATGTATATTAGAGGTCTGCGCGGGCCCGAGCTCTTACGAGCAATTGGGATTCGGGCTCGGGTAAGGAATTTATTTCGTCAGAAAAATATTTCAGACTATGTTCGTATCATAAGTCAACCATGATAATTTTGATTATTACCATTTCTATAGAGAATTGTAAATTGTTGTAAATTTGTAAAAAAAGTTTTTTTTCGGGCTGAGGAGTATAAATCTGGGCTTCAGGTCGGGTTCGGGTAACAAGTGTGGTATTAGACTCGGGCCCTGGCCGGGTCGGGCCTGAGTCTTTCGGGTTCAGACCGGGTAAGTTCAGAACTCTAATGTATATAAATCAAATTTATTATAGATTAATAATCAAATAAATTACTTAAAAAATATGTACTATATTTTAATTCAAAAATGAAACATCCGTGGGCCACAAAAAAAAAGCGGGTCGCATGTCACGGGATTTTCATCATTCCTAATGTAAAGGTATTATGGCCGAGATTAAGCGAGCCCCTTGTTAGAATATTGGCAGCCCACCGCTGGATAAACCTATAATTAGGACAAAATATTAAATAGCTTATATACAAAAACATCGCTTGATTAATAGAATCTAGCTTAATATGATTTTCAAATTATCACAGTTTAAGCATTTTTTATTATTTATTATATTGTGATAAGTTTTATTTGTAAAAAAAAAATAGGGAGCTAGTGGGGAACTTAAACAGGGATCTTCTATTTTTTTTCAATAAACATTCTCATATTAACCAAAAAGAACTATTTATTTTTTAAAAAAATATTAAGCCTTGACAAAATCAAATATGTCGATAATAACATGATTTTTTAAATTCTCCATTTGACAGATACCATTTCAAAATTTAATTAGATATGAATGTCTAATAAAAGTTCAAAAAAAACAATACTTAATTTAATTATTGATGTATTTAATTTTGCAAACGTTCAGTTTTTTTTTTCAAAAATAAATAGTGCGATTTGGTTAAAATACGATTTTTATTGAAAAAATAGGAGGTCCTTGCTTCAGCACGTCACTGGCTCCCCGATCATTTTTGCCTGAACAAATCAACTTAATTAAGATGTGATAATAAAGAATGCTCTACTCAACCGGAATGATTTGAAAATCCTATTAAGCTAGATTATATCAATTAAACGAACTTTGTATATAGGTAATCTAATAATTTGTCTCTTTAGACCGTGACTCTCACCCTAAAAGCAAATCAAAATATCAAATAAACTGATCGCGGTGTGCTTTTCGTCGCGTAGGAAACTCAACAGCGGCGGAGTCCATTTGATATATTCACATTCCGTTCGACATACAATAAGTATGCCGACCTTTTAACTACAAGGACCGCATGCGTGCGAACCTGGCGGCACCATGTGTTTTTATCTATGACTCTGAAGGAGCTGTCAATTCATGGATTAACTTTGAATAAATTTATGGCTATGGTGTCATTTTTATATTTCAGTTCTAGCCGTAAATTATTTTTCGGCGAAGTTTTTTGAGGAATATAGGAATCGTTTCGTTTTTAAAATATAAATAACCAACTCGTGATTATTTACGGATTAATGAATATGGCTTTTTGTATGTTTCACTAAATAATAATCTCGGTCTACAGGTCACAAAAATATACTCATTTTTTTTCCAAATGCATCTGGAGTAAATAAATATTTACGATGAGAGAATATTTTTTCAACCTTCGTTTCAGTGATATATGACGCGTCGATGTAAGAAGCTCTCGTTTTGCACAGTTTTGATAATTTCAAAGTTTTTTATTATTATCAATTCAAAATGTGTTCAAGTGATGAAATATGCTCTGATACGTATCAAATTATTCGTGCGATTAAGAAAGTGAAGGTTCACAAATATTGGTAATTTTCTTAAAGGTGAGTCAAAATAAAAAAATATATATTAAATAACGAGGGAAAATGTAGGTGTTAGCTTACTAGTATATAGTTATAAACTTGTGAATTTACAGAAAACAGTCCTCGTTATTCTTATTGCATGTACAAAATTAGACCGCTAATAAAGTGTATAATCTTTTATTTTTCTCAATTCTAGCTAGTAAGTACATGTCTACGCATTTTTCCTATAATAAAAATAATAAAAATATATTTATTAATATAATTATTTAAAGTATAATTAAAAAACAATAAAAAAAATAATACTTCTTCTCTCAAGGATATGAGTCCTAGAACGAAAAGCTTTTTTTCGATGGATTTATCGATTTATGTTCGAAAGCATGGGTGTTTGTGATGTCTAACAATTCCTTCCGTTTTTTTAGTAACTAGGCGCAGCGAGAGCGATTAATCAGTAACCACTAGTCCTGTTCTAGCCTTCTCCTTCTGTCCAGGGGTTGGCTGGAGGGGGCTTTGAGGGGCTCACGCGATTCACATGTTATGTATACTCAATACCATACCATACTATGTTTTATTCTGTATGACGTTCTATTTTCAAATGTCCTTCGTGCTTTAGAAAAAAACAATTGAAGTATGAAACAGTAGTAGAATAGAAAAACAATTGCAAGCTGTCACAATCTCACGATTTTCGTCTTAATTATAAGATTGATTTATTGATTTATAAAGTGTAATATTATGTTATCAAAATAAAATTGAACCAACACATAAAAGTGTTTTAGTAAAAACTATAAACATAACATAAAAATTGGTGTCAGAAGTGAGGATATGTGCTAAAATAACGTTAAGAAATTTATGGTGACAATAAATTAACGGTGAATAAAATTCTTAAAAAATTAGCACGAATCAAATACACGAACAAAATAAATCTAATATAATAAAAGTACATCGATTAAATCGAACGGAAATTATAATAAATCAAAATATAATAATAATACGAAACTAGAATAAGACTAAATCTCCAATTCTACGAAATCTATCATCGAAAACCTTCTACGTCGATATATCTACAAAATCTACTATTGAATCTTCAACTTCTACATGGTGAAAATAAATTCTGCGAAATCCATCATCGAATATTCAAACTACATCTTCTTGCCGACTTCAACTACATTTTCTTTGCCGACTTCAATTACATCTTCTTTGCCGATTCTACATCCAACTACAAGAAAAATCTCCAAGCTGCCAACAACCTATTTCAACAACTACTAGAACCAAATTCATCTTTTGTTCAAATTCATCATCATCATCAACGTTTGTTTAAACCTTATGCAATATAATATTCATCATATTCTGTGAGTAACTTTTGTAACAATTTTTCTTACTCAATCTATACACTTTCACACCAAAATGCCTGCACTCACTATAGATACATTGATGAAGTTTGTTTCGACATTTGACGGAGAGAAAAGAAATCTGTATCCTTTTATTAAAGATTGCGATACTGCATACGAACTATGCTCAGAGCAACAGAAAAACATACTTATAAAATATATGATTCATTGCGTCGTAGGAAATGCCAAATACACAATTGCCAATTATAATTTTAAAAACTATGCCGAATTCAAATCATTTCTAATAAATACCTACGGTGAAAATAAACACACATCTCAGTTAGAACTGGAATTAAGAAATTGTAAACAAAACTTTAACGAACCAGTAATAAAATTCATACAAAGAGTTGAAAATTGCACTAATAATCTTATCGGAGCTGTTCGATTTTCGAACAAGGACGATGAAGAATTGATAGGGAGAATAAAACAAATTGAAGACAGCGCTCTTAACACATTAATTTTAGGTATGAACAGTGAACTATCAACAGTAGTCAGGCTTTCGAAACCCAAAAATCTTATTGAGGCAAAAAATATCGCAATTGAAGAAGAAAAGTTTTATAATGCAGTTAGGGAAATGAACTCTAACCCAAATAAGATCAATCATAATTATTTCACCAAACAATCAAAGCCACACTCTCTAAATTCAGAACATAATCAATTTGTCGGTAATCCTACATCTCAATACAATTCAAAATTTTGTAGATACTGTAAAAAATCAGGACATATCTTAGAAGAATGTCGGAAAAGACAATTTAATAACAACGTAAAAAATCAATATTATCAAAATCCTTCAAAAAATAACTCACAAACTAATCAAACTCCTCGTAATTCTCAAAACTTCCAACCTCCTAATAATTCAGAAAATTATCAAATAACTCGGAATGTGCAAATTATTCAGGCAGAATATTTAAATTCAACAAATAATGATCAATCTCAACAATTCAACAACAACGTAAAAAATCAATATTTTCAAAATCCTTCAAATAATAACTCACAAACTTTCAGTAATTCTAAAAACTTCCAACCTCCTAATAATTCAGAAAATCATCAAATAACTCGGAATGTAAAAATCATTCAGGCAGAATATTTAAATTCAACAAATAATGATCAATCTCAACAACGATTGCAAAATGAATTGCAATTATCTTACTCTAATACTAATGCTGATGCATTGTTTCGAATCGAAAATCAAGTTTTAAATACCATGACCTCTCAAACTTCTTCGTACGACAACTTCCTAGAAAAACAAAATGAAACATTTAACGTTAAATTTTATGAAATAGATGAATCTCTTCTTAATCAAAAGCAATCTATAGCACATTGTATTTCTAACGACAAATCGATGTCTAAAGGAATAGCTTTAGAAATAAGTTCAATGATCTCTAATTATGACGAATTATTAAATACACACTCTAAAGTAGGAGACGTATTAAAATCAACAGAAAATAAAAATAATGTTTACCATTTAATAACGAAACAAAACTTTTGGGAAAAATCAAATTACTTTTCTATCTTTCAAGCATTATGTAACTTAAAAAATATTCTACATAGTGATAAAGAAACAAATATCTCTTTTCCACGCTTTGATAGTGGTTTAGACAACTTAAATTGGGAAAAGATAAAAAAAATTATCCAATATGTTTTTCAAAACTCAAACATAAATATAACGATCTGTCATAACAAAATAATCAATCCTCACCACGACGAAATACCACAAATACTTAAAGAGTATCATGACTCTCCTATAAGCAGACATTCGGGATATCATAGTACTTTAAATCGTTTACGACTCAAATATAAATGGACCAATATGCAAAAAGACGCTAAAACATATATCAGACAATGTGAATCTTGCCAGAAAAACAAAATATATCGTCAAAATTTAAAACAACCCATTGAAATAACTACGACTAGCGGAAAATCGTTTGAACGTATTGCCTTAGATATAGTAGGTCCATTACCTTTAACCGAAAGTGGAAATAAATATATTTTAACTCTTCAAGACGATCTTACAAAATATTCTCAATGTTACCCTGTTCCTAATCATGAAGCAATGACAATTGCATCTCAATTAACTAAAAATTTCATTTGTCAATTTGGCATCCCTAAAAAAATTCTTACCGATCAAGGAAAAGATTTTACTTCAAACATAATTAAAGAAGTAGCCAAACTTTTTAAAATCGAACAAATCCAAACTAGTGCGTATTCTCCTACTAGTAATGGTGCGTTAGAGCGTAGCCATGCTACTCTAGCCGACTATCTAAAACATTACATATCTCCAAGTCAAACCGATTGGGACGAATGGTTACCTTTTGCTATGTTAAGCTATAGCACTACTCCATACACTGCTACAAAATGTACACCTTTTGAATTAGTTTACGGAAACTCACCTAAACTACCAACAGCTATAATAATACCCGAATTTAAATATACATACGATTCGTTTTTAGACAATTTTAAGCTCAAATCAACCAAATCACACGAAATAGCTAGAAAGAATCTAGTTGAAAGAAATGAAGACACACAATTAAGGCATAACAAAAATAAAACCTTACGACAATTTAAAATCGGTGATAAAATATATTTAACAAATAATGCTACTAAACTAAATAAATCTAAAAAATTATCTCCTAACTTCCAAGGTCCGTACGAAATCATAAAAGTCAACAGTCCTCTTAATATTACTATTAAAGTAAAAAATAAATTAATCAAAGTTCACACTAACAGAGTGAAACTTGCTATTTTAGATCCCTTACAGTAAGTGGATTTAAAACAGATTACGACAATCATTACATTATCTCAAAAATACCATGTTTATTCAACCTTAAAATCACAATATACACTCTTACATACTATATAAAATTGTTATCAACTATGTAACCAAGACTTTATTTGTAAAACCTGAATGTAAAAGTTACTCTAAAATGTAATCCTAATAAGTGAAAATGTACAAACATAAAATTATTATATATTTATTCCAGATGTAAATATCTTAAATGATGATTGTTGTAAGTAATAAATAAATAAATAAAACCCATCTCCTCCATTACAATCACTTAAAATACCTTATGTAAATCATCTCAATGTTTCTTATAATCATATATTTATTGTATAAACTCATTTAAGTTACCAATAAGTTTATTCTTTAGGGGGGAGATGTTATGTATACTCAATACCATACCATACTATGTTTTATTCTGTATGACGTTCTATTTTCAAATGTCCTTCGTGCTTTAGAAAAAAACAATTGAAGTATGAAACAGTAGTAGAATAGAAAAACAATTGCAAGCTGTCACAATCTCACGATTTTCGTCTTAATTATAAGATTGATTTATTGATTTATAAAGTGATATATTATGTTATCAAAATAAAATTGAACCAACACATAAAAGTGTTTTAGTAAAAACTATAAACATAACACACATGTTAATTTTTATTAAGGCTAGTGAGCCTCTTGCTAATTTAGGAGAAAACAATATTCTTAGATCAAATTACTATATAACTGCAATTTCTGACTTGTATATTACCTACGACGGCTTCAGTATACACAGCAGTAAATATTTGGCCATTTACATTGATAAGTTTACAGTAAATTGTGTAAAAACAAGTGTATCAGGTAAAAATCGATAGCTTATTTTGAAATTGCATATAATTGCATAGGAGTGAAAAAAATTCACTCCTTCCCGAGAACACCGAGAATTGATTTGAAATTATGTGAGTCTCTTGTTAACGTGTTGGCAGCTCACCGCTGCTTCTATCCCTACTACTTACTGTCTTTAAAAAAGTGTGGTTAAGCGATACAGAAACAAACAGTTCTCGTAGAAAAAATCTGATAAAATACCTCCATTAGGATGCCACACGCTTCACATTGGGAGCAGGCATAGATTTTTAAAAACGTTTAGAAATCTTATGAAATCTCTAAAATTTATTGGTAAAATATTTCATTTATATAATGTTATTATTACATTTATAAAAAATATTATTAAAACCTATAATACTACTAAATAATAAAATTATTAGATTTATTTATAGTAAGTTTATAAATATAATTTATGAAATAAAAAAAAAATATCTGAATCGTAATATTTATAAATAATAAATATATTAAATTTAAGATTAACTATATTGTTAACCCCCAGTCCTGTTCTAGTCATATCCTTCTATCCTTACTCTCTTCGAAAAAAAGAAGTTGAGCAACTGAATTGGAATCAGCTATCGAAGAAAAATACTTCTGTTCAGATACCTCCATCAAAAGGCCATGTGCTTCACATTGGGAGTAAACATTCACAAATCGTTTTATTACAAATTATTTAAAATAAACTTATAATATTCATACAAAATAAATTAGTTTAATTTATTAAATCTATGATTTGTTTACCACTACCACCTAGCTCTAGCCTTATATCCCTACTCTCTTCGAAAAAGAGAGGTTTAGTGACAGGGCTACAAACAGTTCTCGTAGAAAAAACATACAAATTCACAAATAGATTACGTTTTCTTAAAATAATAATACAGCAATGAAAGGTTCACCAATTCATCTTAAACGATGTTTTACGGTTTCTTTGTATTAAAAATTTGATTATGGCTAATTTTTAAAATCGGAACATCGGTATGTTTGCATTTTCAAAACCTATATTTCGGTATTGAAAAAATCCAATCCGTAAAAAGGGCCTCCCAAGTGCTTAATCCGCTTAACTGCTGCTTAACTGTCTAGAATGATGTGCGATTCGTTCTAGAAGAAACACTGCTGTCTTGTCTCACAATGCATTTATAAGGATTTATTGTATTTGTTATAATTTGTTATGAAAATACTGTTGAAAAATACATCGCGAATGTAAATAAGGAAACGTCACCAAAATGGTAGGGTGCCCATAAGATCCTAGGGATCGGAACAACACTTTTGCTGTGACCAAAAGTTAAGTACATTATTTAATTTAAATTAAAAAAATAACTAGTAAGGTGGTTTAAAGAAACAGTTCCTATTAGTAAATAAATGTTTTAGTAATAAAAAATAACTTCATTAATACTAGAAAAGGGTAGGTAGGCTCTATGTTGTAAACTTTAATGGGAGAGTAGGTCAAAGCACCTTTGATGCGAAGGAAAGCAAAAAAAGCTTGTAGCGTTGTAAAACCTGAAAATGACTAGAGTGATGGGAAATGCCATCTATAGGTCAAGTATTATGAATTGTAGTTTTTGATACGGGTATCGGACAAGAAAGGTAGGCAGCGACTATAAACTCATTAATGTTGTGTAGATATCTTCTACTAGTATTTCTTTAGAATTACTCATTTAAACATCAGAGTGGATGACGTTGTATTATTGATTAAAGTTTTAATGTTTTTCGTAATCATCACTCCACTGTTTTGGAGTAAGCTATAACAAGCTCAGGTCAAGTATATTTCTTATGGACATATTTACTATTGTATCCTTTGCTAATAAATAATTATTATGTTATCAATATGTGTTTCAAGAATTTGAAATAAAATATCTGTTACGACAGACCCTTCACTGACTAAGATCTTGGTTTCCTTTGTAAATAACCATAGCCCAAAACAAATCATTTCCCTAATCCAAAGATAAGAGACAAAAGAGAGTCTTCTCCCTCACACCTCTTATCGGAGGAAAAGCGGCATTGACAGTATGTAATAAAATAACATTGTTTTCCTACAGAATTAATTTTGGCCAATCATTGTTTTATTTAATTCTATAAAATTATAAAAATAGTTTGAATCTTCATATTTTTATTATATTTTTCTCATTAAGTACAATACCAAAATGTCTGTAAAATAAATGTAAATAGAGTCTACATGATACTGTACAAAAAACGAGTACTGTACTGCATTTTGCGAATTTCACGATTACAGCATTGCATAACATGACTGATTAAAATTGATTGAAAAATCAATATTTTAGTTTTCATTAACGTTGTGCTATTCCCGCGCGCATAGAACTTATTTTGGACGATATGAAATACAAAACAGGTGATTATGTTGGATGGTTTGTGTGCTCAAAACGTGATTGTGTTAGGTATTTCAGACTGTTCAAAATAAGGACCTTGCACGCGAGAAAAGCACTAGCAGCAGTGCTGTTCCCGTGTGCATAACAATTATTTTTAACGGCCTGAAATACTCATCAAAATCACGTGTTGAGTATTTCAGACCATCCAAAATAAGTGTGCGCGCGAGTGAATAGCACCTCATGAATCAAACCGGCTATCTACCGGCAGTTAGAGATGTGTGTCGCCTTGCTATACAAATGTTGTGATCCACCGATTTAAATTATCAAACTCTGCATAGCTGTATCTATCTATGTCCATCCATTTGACTAATTAATCCAAAATAAAGACTAGAGGTTTGGTTTCGCATGACCGATTTTAGATTGGGACTGTTAACAAATTTCGATGCCTTTTTGCCCTTGAGCCTCATTCAAATAAATATTCAACTACACAGAATCATTGATGACTTCGTTTTTAAGACATTTTTAATATCATTATTGTACAAATAGATATCTATTTGGTGAAAATATTGTTGGGAAATTGAACTTTAAACTTGACTCTAATACACATTAAATTATTTCCTTGTATCCAATATTTAATCTGTTATCTTCTGACGTATACATCACAATTAATCTCCAAATATAGAAAAAACATATTTATCACAGAACTAGTGTAATTATAAGCCATTTTTTAATGGATTTAAATCATGAGTGTAAAAAAGTCTGTCTCGAAATTTATGTTATGTTTCCCATTTTTTTGCAGGTCTTTGAAGGCGTAGAAGACACAATATCACCATTCGGCTTCAAACGAGGAGAGGGCGTTCACGCTGGACACGGAGACCCCGACTGGATCTTCAGCCGAGAGAAGCACACATACGACAATATGTTCAACTCATCAGAACCTTCCGATGGGGAAATAACTGGAGCTGGTAATTTCATTTTTATTTTTCATTTATAAATATGTTTTTTTCCCCTACAATTGCTAAATCGATCGTCCATTTCATGAGCCATTGTTTTGAGATAATGAGAAAAAAATATTCAAATTGTCACCATTAATACATTAAGTATTATTGACTTTGGGTTATTAATGGTAAAAGTTCACTGATTTCATTTACATAACTTTATTTCTTGTAATGATCAGATTGAAGTTTTATTCATAAAGAGTTTCAATATAGCGCCAATAAAACGCCGATCTGTGAGTAATAACTTTAAATAAAAAAAACTCGGCAACCACTGGTTTTAAAATATTTGCCCCCGGAATGTCATCAGAAATGTTTTTCAAGACGAAAAATCTATTTTTTTATTCATCTGCGGTTCATTGTGGTATTCATTGGCTATGATTCTGCTGCTATTCAAAATATGTTTCAGGCATAAATGCGTGAAGGGTTAAATTGTTATTGGATATTGTTAAAAAAGTTCCTCTTCAGATAGTAGTTGTTTGTTGTTGATAACAGTTTTTTTGATTGAGTAAAAATGCAAATCGGTATAATATAACATCTATATTCGTGCATGTGCTTCATGAATTATATGATTGCTTAGCATATTGCAACTAACTGACACGATTCCGCATCAAAACGCATTGAAGCATTGCTCACTTGAGATTGTATTCGACGTCTGCTATACTTTCTCATTATAACTGTTTGTGTTTGACTTTTTAATAGGTCAATATTCTAGCGATACTCAATCTATTTTTTCCAAGCTTGCACAAACATGGCAATAAATAATATATTGATAACTTTATCCACTAGGTGCAGAGCAGTTACGTTTGTCACTGTTTACTGCAAATAAACGAGGTGTTGGGGCATTTAAACAAAAAAAGTACTACGAAGCAATTACCTTTTGGCATGAAACGCTTAAGAAAGCTGATGCTAATAATACAATAATCAATACTGCTGATTACGCTTCCATTCTTTTTAACAAAGCCCGTGCTTATGAAAAGCTAGGATGTTTGTTTTTAGCTCAGAAAGGTTATAAAGAGGTTTTAATAAAAGATACTGATCATACTAAAGCTAAAGAATCTTTAAAAACTGACGAGAAACTGTTAGAGAATTTTAAATTAGAAACAGTAAGAAATAGCGTACAGAAATTGATGACGTTAGAAGGTCAAAGTAATAATGAGATAAAAATTAGCTTTTTAAAAGAGTTAGATCAAATTGAATATGGAACTTTAGTAAGGCAACTCGCTGACAAAAAAACTGCAAAAGAGGTTAAGAACCTAGTAATAATCCTGAAAGATCTTGGCTATTTAACCATCAAGCTGGGAGAGTTAAGCGGCGAGCTAAAATATTATACTGAGGCGGCAGTATTTTACCGATATGTCATTACTATTGTAGATGAGAGGTTAAGTGCTGAAAATGAGAACGAGTTTACTGAAAAAATGCTAACAGATTCATATCAGCAGTTAACCTCTACACAACAACTTATATATTCAGCTGTTGGAGGAGTCCCAACGCACGCACCAATTGTACAAGTGAAGTCAAATGGTAATAATCAGATACTATCAAGTTTGAGAAGCAAAGTTGAACTAAAACTTTTTCAAAAAAAGATAGATGCTGATAATCAAGCTAAAGTACAAATGCCATTAGAAGAACAGGCACGCAATATTCTATTTAAATTAAGAATAGAAGTTGTAGAGAAACTCAAAACAATAGAATCTAATCATATTCAAAGTATAATAGCAGGTAACACTGATGCAGGAAAGGAACAACAAGTAGCCCAACAGGAACAAGAAACCCACTACGTAAACCCACACGTAAAAAAGGTAAGAAAATTATTCGAAAAAATAACAACTGATATGATAAATTTCCTAAAGAAGCTATATGAAGAAAGTGAAGCAGAACTAGGCGAGCGACCTTGTGGATATGCGGTAATAGGACTTGGTTCAATGGCATTAAAGCAAATAACGCCAGATTTAGATTTAGAGTTTGCCATTCTTACGGAGAATGAGGATTATAAACAAAGTAACGATCCAAAGATAAAAGGATATTTTAAAAACTTAAGCCACTTGGTAAATTTTAAGGTGATCAATCTAGGGGAGAGCATCATTCCCACCAGTAAATATGGTTTGGATATGAGTCATCTAGTACCCGTAGCAGTTAACTTTGATCTAGGAGGAAAAACACCACTTGGAAGAATAGAAGGTGACAAACCATATGAATTAATAAAAACTGTAGAATG
>CM062823.1:13061015-13108008 GCA_031772345.1 Himalopsyche anomala
AAAAAACAATTGAAGTATGAAACAGGAGTAGAATAGAAAAACAATTGAAACCTGTCACAATCTCACGATTTTCGTCTTAATTATAAGATTGATTTATTGATTTATAAAGTGTAATATTATGTTATCAAAATAAAATTGAACCAACACATAAAAGTGTTTTAGTAAAAACTATAAACATAACACACATGTTAATTTTTATTAAGGCTAGTGAGCCTCTTGCTAATTTAGGAGAAAACAATATTCTTAGATCAAATTACTATATAACTGCAATTTCTGACTTGTATATTACCTACGACGGCTTCAGTATACACAGCAGTAAATATTTGGCCATTTACATTGATAAGTTTACAGTAAATTGTGTAAAAACAAGTGTATCAGGTAAAAATCGATAGCTTATTTTGAAATTGCATATAATTGCATAGGAGTGAAAAAAATTCACTCCTTCCCGAGAACACCGAGAATTGATTTGAAATTATGTGAGTCTCTTGTTAACGTGTTGGCAGCTCACCGCTGCTTCTATCCCTACTACTTACTGTCTTTAAAAAAGTGTGGTTAAGCGATACAGAAACAAACAGTTCTCGTAGAAAAAATCTGATAAAATACCTCCATTAGGATGCCACACGCTTCACATTGGGAGCAGGCATAGATTTTTAAAAACGTTTAGAAATCTTATGAAATCTCTAAAATTTATTAGTAAAATATTTCATTTATATAATGTGTATTATTACATTTATAAAAAATATTATTAAAACCTATAATACTACTAAATAATAAATTTATTAGATTTATTTATAGTAAGTTTATAAATATAATTTATGAAATAAAAAAAAATATCTGAATCGTAATATTTATAAATAATAAATATATTAAATTTAAGATTAACTATATTGTTAGCCCCCAGTCCTGTTCTAGTCATATCCTTCTATCCTTACTCTCTTCGAAAAAAAGAAGTTGAGCAACTGAATTGGAATCAGCTATCGAAGAAAAATACTTCTGTTCAGATACCTCCATCAAAAGGCCATGTGCTTCACATTGGGAGTAAACATTCACAAATCGTTTTATTACAAATTATTTAAAATAAACTTATAATATTCATACAAAATAAATTAGTTTAATTTATTAAATCTATGATTTGTTTACCACTACCACCTAGCTCTAGCCTTATATCCCTACTCTCTTCGAAAAAGAGAGGTTTAGTGACAGGGCTACAAACAGTTCTCGTAGAAAAAACATACAAATTCACAAATAGATTACGTTTTCTTAAAATAATAATACAGCAATGAAAGGTTCACCAATTCATCTTAAACGATGTTTTACGGTTTCTGTGTATTAAAAATTTGATTATGGCTAATTTTTAAAATCGGAACATCGGTATGTTTGCATTTTCAAAACCTATATTTCGGTATTGAAAAAATCCAATCCGTAAAAAGGGCCTCCCAAGTGCTTAATCCGCTTAACTGCTGCTTAACTGTCTAGAATGATGTGCGATTCGTTCTAGAAGAAACACTGTTGTCTTGTCTCACAATGCATTTATAAGGATTCATTGTATTTGTTATAATTTGTTATGAAAATACTGTTGAAAAATACATCGCGAATGTAAATAAGGAAACGTCACCAAAATGGTAGGGTGCCCATAAGATCCTAGGGATCGGAACAACACTTTTGCTGTGACCAAAAGTTAAGTACATTATTTAATTTAAATTAAAAAAATAACTAGTAAGGTGGTTTAAAGAAACAGTTCCTATTAGTAAATAAATGTTTTAGTAATAAAAAATAACTTCATTAATACTAGAAAAGGGTAGGTAGGCTCTATGTTGTAAACTTTAATGGGAGAGTAGGTCAAAGCACCTTTGATGCGAAGGAAAGCAAAAAAAGCTTGTAGCGTTGTAAAACCTGAAAATGACTAGAGTGATGGGAAATGCCATCTATAGGTCAAGTATTATGAATTGTAGTTTTTGATACGGGTATCGGACAAGAAAGGTAGGCAGCGACTATAAACTCATTAATGTTGTGTAGATATCTTCTACTAGTATTTCTTTAGAATTACTCATTTAAACATCAGAGTGGATGACGTTGTATTATTGATTAAAGTTTTAATGTTTTTCGTAATCATCACTCCACTGTTTTGGAGTAAGCTATAACAAGCTCAGGTCAAGTATATTTCTTATGGACATATTTACTATTGTATCCTTTGCTAATAAATAATTATTATGTTATCAATATGTGTTTCAAGAATTTGAAATAAAATATCTGTTACGACAGACCCTTCACTGACTAAGATCTTGGTTTCCTTTGTAAATAACCATAGCCCAAAACAAATCATTTCCCTAATCCAAAGATAAGAGACAAAAGAGAGTCTTCTCCCTCACACCTCTTATCGGAGGAAAAGCGGCATTGACAGTATGTAATAAAATAACATTGTTTTCCTACAGAATTAATTTTGGCCAATCATTGTTTTATTTAATTCTATAAAATTATAAAAATAGTTTGAATCTTCATATTTTTATTATATTTTTCTCATTAAGTACAATACCAAAATGTCTGTAAAATAAATGTAAATAGAGTCTACATGTTACTGTACAAAAAACGAGTACTGTACTGCATTTTGCGAATTTCACGATTACAGCATTGCATAACATGACTGATTAAAATTGATTGAAAAATCAATATTTTAGTTTTCATTAACGTTGTGCTATTCCCGCGCGCATAGAACTTATTTTGGACGATATGAAATACAAAACAGGTGATTATGTTGGATGGTTTGTGTGCTCAAAACGTGATTGTGTTAGGTATTTCAGACTGTTCAAAATAAGGACCTTGCACGCGAGAAAAGCACTAGCAGCAGTGCTGTTCCCGTGTGCATAACAATTATTTTTAACGGCCTGAAATACTCATCAAAATCACGTGTTGAGTATTTCAGACCATCCAAAATAAGTGTGCGCGCGAGTGAATAGCACCTCATGAATCAAACCGGCTATCTACCGGCAGTTAGAGATGTGTGTCGCCTTGCTATACAAATGTTGTGATCCACCGATTTAAATTATCAAACTCTGCATAGCTGTATCTATCTATGTCCATCCATTTGACTAATTAATCCAAAATAAAGACTAGAGGTTTGGTTTCGCATGACCGATTTTAGATTGGGACTGTTAACAAATTTCGATGCCTTTTTGCCCTTGAGCCTCATTCAAATAAATATTCAACTACACAGAATCATTGATGACTTCGTTTTTAAGACATTTTTAATATCATTATTGTACAAATAGATATCTATTTGGTGAAAATATTGTTGGGAAATTGAACTTTAAACTTGACTCTAATACACATTAAATTATTTCCTTGTATCCAATATTTAATCTGTTATCTTCTGACGTATACATCACAATTAATCTCCAAATATAGAAAAAACATATTTATCACAGAACTAGTGTAATATAAGCCATTTTTTAATGGATTTAAATCATGAGTGTAAAAAAGTCTGTCTCGAAATTTATGTTATGTTTCCCATTTTTTTGCAGGCCTTTGAAGGCGTAGAAGACACAATATCACCATTCGGCTTCAAACGAGGAGAGGGCGTTCACGCTGGACACGGAGACCCCGACTGGATCTTCAGCCGAGAGAAGCACACATACGACAATATGTTCAACTCATCAGAACCTTCCGATGGGGAAATAACTGGAGCTGGTAATTTCATTTTTATTTTTCATTTATAAATATGTTTTTTTCCCCTACAATTGCTAAATCGATCGTCCATTTCATGAGCCATTGTTTTGAGATAATGAGAAAAAAATATTCAAATTGTCACCATTAATACATTAAGTATTATTGACTTTGGGTTATTAATGGTAAAAGTTCACTGATTTCATTCACATAACTTTATTTCTTGTAATGATCAGATTGAAGTTTTATTCATAAAGAGTTTCAATATAGCGCCACATAAATAAAAAAAACTCGGCAACCACTGGTTTTAAAATATTTGCCCCCGGAATGTCATCAGAAATGTTTTTCAAGACGAAAAATCTATTTTTTTATTCATCTGCGGTTCATTGTGGTATTCATTGGCTATGATTCTGCTGCTATTCAAAATATGTTTCAGGCATAAATGCGTGAAGGGTTAAATTGTTATTGGATATTGTTAAAAAAGTTCCTCTTCAGATAGTAGTTGTTTGTTGTTGATAACAGTTTTTTTGATTGAGTAAAAATGCAAATCGGTATAATATAACATCTATATTCGTGCATGTGCTTCATGAATTATATGATTGCTTAGCATATTGCAACTAACTGACACGATTCCGCATCAAAACGCATTGAAGCATTGCTCACTTGAGATTGTATTCGACGTCTGCTATACTTTCTCATTATAACTGTTTGTGTTTGACTTTTTAATAGGTCAATATTCTAGCGATACTCAATCTATTTTTTCCAAGCTTGCACAAACATTGCAATAAATAATATATTGATAACTTTATCCACTAGGTGCAGAGCAGTTACGTTTGTCACTGTTTACTGCAAGTAAACGAGGTGTTGGGGCATTTAAACAAAAAAAGTACTACGAAGCAATTACCTTTTGGCATGAAACGCTTAAGAAAGCTGATGCTAATAATACAATAATCAATACTGCTGATTACGCTTCCATTCTTTTTAACAAAGCCCGTGCTTATGAAAAGCTAGGATGTTTGTTTTTAGCTCAGAAAGGTTATAAAGAGGTTTTAATAAAAGATACTGATCATACTAAAGCTAAGGAATCTTTAAAAACTGACGAGAAACTGTTAGAGAATTTTAAATTAGAAACAGTAAGAAATAGCGTACAGAAATTGATGACGTTAGAAGGTCAAAGTAATAATGAGATAAAAATTAGCTTTTTAAAAGAGTTAGATCAAATTGAATATGGAACTTTAGTAAGGCAACTCGCTGACAAAAAAACTGCAAAAGAGGTTAAGAACCTAGTAATAATCCTGAAAGATCTTGGCTATTTAACCATCAAGCTGGGAGAGTTAAGCGGCGAGCTAAAATATTATACTGAGGCGGCAGTATTTTACCGATATGTCATTACTATTGTAGATGAGAGGTTAAGTGCTGAAAATGAGAACGAGTTTACTGAAAAAATGCTAACAGATTCATATCAGCAGTTAACCTCTACACAACAACTTATATATTCAGCTGTTGGAGGAGTCCCAACGCACGCACCAATTGTACAAGTGAAGTCAAATGGTAATAATCAGATACTATCAAGTTTGAGAAGCAAAGTTGAACTAAAACTTTTTCAAAAAAAGATAGATGCTGATAATCAAGCTAAAGTACAAATGCCATTAGAAGAACAGGCACGCAATATTCTATTTAAATTAAGAATAGAAGTTGTAGAGAAACTCAAAACAATAGAATCTAATCATATTCAAAGTATAATAGCAGGTAACACTGATGCAGGAAAGGAACAACAAGTAGCCCAACAGGAACAAGAAACCCACTACGTAAACCCACACGTAAAAAAGGTAAGAAAATTATTCGAAAAAATAACAACTGATATGATAAATTTCCTAAAGAAGCTATATGAAGAAAGTGAAGCAGAACTAGGCGAGCGACCTTGTGGATATGCGGTAATAGGACTTGGTTCAATGGCATTAAAGCAAATAACGCCAGATTTAGATTTAGAGTTTGCCATTCTTACGGAGAATGAGGATTATAAACAAAGTAACGATCCAAAGATAAAAGGATATTTTAAAAACTTAAGCCACTTGGTAAATTTTAAGGTGATCAATCTAGGGGAGAGCATCATTCCCACCAGTAAATATGGTTTGGATATGAGTCATCTAGTACCCGTAGCAGTTAACTTTGATCTAGGAGGAAAAACACCACTTGGAAGAATAGAAGGTGACAAACCATATGAATTAATAAAAACTGTAGAATGGATGCTCCATTATGTGCGTAATGAGGAAGATAAAGCTAGCCATAGAGATAAGAACCTGCCATATATACTAGAAAAAGTTTCTTATGTGCATGGAGATGAGAACCTTGTGGAAACTTATAAAGGTAAAGTTACAGAGTTTCTGCACGATATAAACAAAGATGACTCGCAAGGCAGATTAAACTGTGAGATAAGAGCCATTAAGATACTAAAAGAAGGAGCAGTGGAAATTAACTATCTGCCAACATTTAGTCTCAAGGAAACTGCGTTTAAAGGTGATGTTGACAAATTGAAACCTGAATTATTTGTTACTGAAGGTCAGTTATTTAATGTTAAGCAAGAGATCTACCGATTAGTTGATCGTCTGGTATATAATATGGGTCTATATTATTGTATTGAAGGAGAAAGTAACTGGGATACAGTCGATAAATTAGCGAGTCAAGGAATAATCAGTCCACAGACAGCAATTCATCTAAATAATGCTATAACTTTTTCTACTACCCTCAGATTAAAAACCTATGCTCACCATAAAGCACAGAACGATGATATGGCTATATTTCATAGACCAGCTGAAACTGAATCTGATCAACAGATATTCCGCTTATCTGAAGAAGATTTAAGTGAAACAGGTGGATTGTTTCAATATTTTTATACTGCATTACCTTTACATGAAAGTGTAGAAGTTTTCTGTGCAAAATATCAAACATTAAATGATGAAAGTAGAAAAGCTTTTTTTAAAAACACTACATTTTATGTAGATGATTGTATTAATAAAGGGCTTATTCATTATAGATTATCACAATATAAGGAAGCTCAAAAAAAATTTGAGGAAGCGTTACTTAATCCACAGAATAAAGATAATTTGCTAGTAAGAAATGCTTTAGGAATTATACATGATAGTTTTGGTAATAGAGATCAGGCTTTTGAGCAATTTGAGTATTGTTTAAATATTTCTAATAATAAATCTTGTCCTGGTATTGCTATTTATTTAAATAATCTAGCGATCGCTTATGTTTCTAAAGGACAATATGATAAGGCGATTGATTTATATAAAAAGAACTTAAATATCGTCCACCAAAATAAACATAGTCTTTGTTTAGCTCCTTCTTTAAGTAATCTAGGTAAAGCTTATTTATCTAAAAAACAATATGATCAGGCGATTAAGTACTATACACAGAGCCTAGAGATGAACGAATTAATCTACAAGAAAGAACCTCATCCGGATGTTGCTGATAATTTAAATAATCTAGGGGTTGCTTATCTAAAAAATGAACAATATGATCAATCAATTGAGTACTTTGAAAGAAGCCTAAAGATGTATAACCTCATCTACAAGAATGAACCTAAATCGAATGTTGCTGGTGCTTTATATAATCTAGGGAATGCTCTTATTAAAAAAAAAACAATACGATCAAGCAATTGAGTACTTTAAAAGAAGCATAAAGATGTTCGAATTCATCTACAAGAAACAACCTCATCCGAATATTGCTCTTTATTTTAATAGTCTAGGGATGGCTTATTTGGCTAAAAAAAAATATAGTCAAGCCAAAGAGTGTGCTAACCAAGCTTTGGTTATAATATCTAGTTTCAAAAATCACCCGGCTGAAATTAAAATACGAGCTTTGCTTGACCTTGTGCAATTGCAAATGAACATAGCCAATGTGTTGATCCAATGGTGACTGGACCCGAGATAAGTACATTATTTTATGAAATAAAAATTGATCATATTGATGAAAAATAAAGTAAAAAAAATATGTTATATTATATAACCAGCTGTAAGTTGCCAATACGTTACCAAAAAGCTTTCTTAATCTCAGTTATTCGTGATGTAAAGGTGAATGAGTGGATTTTTTAATTACTTGTAAAAAATATGCGAAATAATTATTAAACTAACTTAATATGCATACATTATGTAAAAATACGAAATATAACTTAAAATGATTAAGGCGACTCAGTAGGAATGCAAAACTTTAATTTGACCTACAACGTAAATATTGCATTAGGGCTTCCAATTAACCGGACTTTCCAACTTACCGGTTTTCGGTTTTTTTCTGGCAATAAAACCTGTTAACCGGTTTAAACCGAAATATAACGTATTTCGATTAGGTAGGTATGCAAAAAAAAATTTTTTTTGTGGAAAATTTTAAATATTTGTCATAAATGCTACAATTTTATTGAAAAATCGATATTTTATCTTATAGATGGAACACAGAAGGCATTATATATATATATATATATATATATAAACAACAATGACAATCAAATGTGGAAACATATTTTATGATAAAATATGTCTAATAAAAAAATAGAACTTCATAATAAAACTCATCAAAAGAAAGATCTTTAAATAAATGCATTTATTTTTTTAAGCATATCGACTAGACAGGACATCCAATGCTTAGACAAAAATATAGTAGAATATAACAATATTAGCTTATATTATATCTCCAATCGCACTTTGAAGCATAGAGACTCAAACAATTATTTTTTAACGATAACTGCTTGTTACTCAGTTGCTCAACCCCTTTTTTTTTCAAAGAAAGAAGAGATTGAAAGTGACGTCATTATTAAATTCAATTACGCGGACCAATCGAGTCTAGGGCTATGCCTAGACCAGGGGGGTGCCACTTAAATACTGCAAGCCTGAACAGCGTTTATACATACATATGCACGGTATATATTGAAGAATATTAACATGGTTGTATAGTCGGTAGACGAACCCATACACTTGAATATGATTTACGTAGTTTTGGCAACACACGCATCTAACGTCAGACGTCAAACGTTAAACGTCAAACGTCAAACTTATCCGATAAACTTTTCATAAGTACAAGGTGTTGAATGGTTTGGCAGTGCCAACTACATTTTTCAGGTAACAGTGAAATATATCTCAGAGCATTACCATGCACAAGATATCATTATATATATCGCAAATAACTTGTACGGTTACAAAGTAAAAAAATATGTTATGTGCTTAAAATCATAACCTTTAAAATATCCTTTTGTTATTTGCAAAAAATTCACCTTTCGACTTTAATAGATGTATCAAACTTGACAACTAATGTCAATTAATTCAGACATTGTTTTATTTTACTGACTTTTATCTATGTTTAGATAATTGTCTTTACTTACATTAGTTATATTTTTGTAAAAATCATGTACAAAGTTTATTCAATGATTTAATAATATATTGTATCCTCATATTTTGTATATTTACATTGTTAAGATTACTTTCTGTATTTTTGTGAGTATTTCTGTCAATAAAATATTTTTTGTGTAACTGCTATTTTACTTCCCCCCACCCCCTTCCTTTTTGGCGCCACTTTGTTTTTATAAAAAAGGAATAAGAATAACAATAATAACTATTTCCTAGCTGGGTTCGACCTACAGGTACCTGTTTTACCAATTTACCAACCATAAACTCTGAGCAACCGTCATGCTCTATGTAGCCCATCTATAAAGTATACTAGTTTATGGCCTAGACCAGGGTTTCCCAAACTTATTCTGGGGTGGAACACACACGCAACTCCGGAAATTTCAACGGAACACTAATTTTTGGGATAGGTAATTCGTAATCTATATATTAATAGTCGATAATGTTAGTCTTTCCGTATTTCCGTATTTCCGTCTGTCGGTCCCGTTTTCGATGACGTCAAGAAAGACGGTCCTCTCCCCCTCCCCAGTCCCGCTGTCGCCATTTTTTAATTCATACTAAAGACACATTTTTTTAATACACTTACATATATATATATTTGTGTAGAGATTTGAAGAAGCACATTTTGTTGTCGAAAATAACTGAAAAAAAAATCCGCGTCCAGGCTCGAACACAACTTTGGATTACCAGTCGAGCTCTCTATCAACTGAGCTAACGTCACAATTATCGGCGGCGATAAAAATAGAAAATATATATTAAATTTCGTTTGAAATTGGAACCTTTCGTTTTTTATTTGAAAAACAACATGCATATTATATGTTTTATTTTAAGAACTTTTCTCAATTCCTCTGTACCCTAGAGGTAGAGCGCTCGGTTGATAACCTGAAAGTAGTGGTCCGAATCTAGCCTTGAGCGTTTTTTTTGGGTTTATAACATTTTTTTTTATATAAAACTTTCTTTTTAAATCACAGTACATCTTGACCGTATGAAAATAAATGCTATCAAAATAACAAAATCCGATTGACTAGCGAAATAAGTTTTTCAAAAAATAAATATAAGACGCAATATTTCAAGATTTTTTTTTAATCTAGGTATATACTTGGTATAGTTAGTTGTTGGCGAAAGCATAGTTTCAGTATGTGTAAAAAAATAACGTCAGTAAAAATCATTATGTATATTCTAAAAAACAAGTTCTATTTGGAGAATAAGTCAAGATTTTGATAATTTTGTTTTGATAAACTGTGCAATTAATTTATATTATTTTGCATGTGAAAATTGCATTTTTTATATAAATATAATTTAATTCTTTACCCGTTTATTTTCCGACTTTTTTCTCACATTCCATTGAAGTGAAAAAAAAAGTTCAATGGATATTAAATTATTCTAAAAATTCCAAAATCTTTATATTAATAGTCGATAATGTCCGTATGATTGCATGATAGTCCGCGATTTTCCCTCCCCCTGCCCCTCCCACCCCTCCCACCACACCAGCTCAGCTGACGCAATTTTTTTATTCATACTAAAGACATATTTCTCCAATACACTGTTTATTATTTGACGAAACAAATCAAATCGCTGAAAATTCTCATACAAAAAAACGCCACGATCGTGGATCGAACACAGAACTCTGGATTACCAGTCGAGCTATAAGAGGCAATAAAAATACATTATATAAATCAAATATTTAAAAATGGAACGATATTTGTGATTCACAAACTGACTTCGATTGTTTGTATTCAAGATTCAAAAATGGAATATTGTGACATCTGTCAAATAATGAATGTGGTATATTTTACATAATATAGTTTCGACAGTTAAATGCAAATATTCCATGTGTGTCATATGCTGACGGCTATTAAATATTTTACTTTTTAACAGAAGGTATTTAGAATTTATCCCGATACTTTAAAAGTTTTGTATCTTTTGTTTTAAATAACGAGTAAACGAGTCTATGCTTTGGACAAGGTAAATTTATGCTCAAATACTAATATAAATAAAGTAAACGAAATTGTTAGATAGATTGGGGTCAACGAGATTAAAATACGACAAAGTGAGCCAAGTTAGGATGATGGGAAAAAAGTGAACTGAACCCACCCTTTTTATTGCATAATTTCAATCATTTTTTCTCTAAAATACATTGTTTATGCTTTCGATGGATTCGTCGGTAACTTTGTGGAAGTTCATTTTAATATAAAATATAAAATAACTTAGATTATTCCACGTATTGTGCTACAAACTGTGACACGTGTTTCGCCTCTTTCAGAGGCATCCTCAGACAGACTTACTTTTACTTACTTACTGAAAGTAAGTCTGTCTGAGGATGCCTCTGAAATAGGCGAAACACGTGTCACAGTTTGTAACACAATATGTGGAATAATCTAAGTTATTTTGTATTACTTTTTTATGCTTATTTATTTAATAAAATTTCACATAAAATTAAAAGTTGACAGTTCCCACAAAAAATAATTAAAAACGTAATTGCACTTAAAACTCACATGGAAAAGTTTCACCATTTTTAGTTCACTTTTGGTTCACAGTTTGGTTCACTTCAACTCTTAAAGACTCATGTATTCTTAAAAATAAGCTCCGTTTGGCGAATTAGTAAAGTTAATTTATTCTGATTAATTTGATAAATATGCATTTGATTGTTACATGACGGAAAATTTCATTTTTTTTAAAATACGAAAAAATCCTAAAGTTGGGGCCAACGGGCTTACAGCTAGTCTATATATTAATAGTCGATAAAATAATCACAAATCACAATTCACAAATGTGTGCGTACTGATGTCCTCGGGACTTTTTCTTCTTCTACGAAATATTATTGATAGCGTACTTGAAAATTAGTTGAATAAAATATATATACTACGAAAAATGATTGTTAGCAAACTTGAACATTATTCCAAAAATTTAATAATTTACAATTTAAAAACTGCAGGGCTGTCGATATATGCGCCGAAGTCGATTTATGCTACTATGAAAAATGATTGTTAGCAAACTTGAACATTATTCCAAAGATTTAATAATTTACGAAATTTCTGCTACTACGATAAATAGTTGTTAGCAAATTTAAACATTATTCCAAAAATTAAATAATTTACAATTTAAAAACTGCAGGGCTGTCGATATATGCGCCGAAGTCGATTTATGCTACTATGAAAAATGATTGTTAGCAAACTTGAACATTATTCCAAAGATTTAATAATTTACGAAATTTCTGCTACTACGATAAATAGTTGTTAGCAAATTTAAACATTATTCCAAAAATTAAATAATTTACGAGGACTATTTCTGCTACTACGAAAAATGGTTGTTAGCAAACTTAAAAATTATTCCAAAAATTTAATAATTAACAATTTAAAAACTGCAGGGCTGTCGATATATGCGCCGAGGTCGATTTATGCTACTATGAAAAATGATTGTTAGCAAACTTGAACATTATTCCAAAGATTTAATAATTTACGAAATTTGTGCTACTACGAAAAATAGTTGTTAGCAAACTTAAACATTCTTCCAAAAATTAAATAATTTACGAGGACTATTTCTGCTACTACGAGAAATGATTGTTAGCAAACTAAAACATTATTCCAAAAATTAAGTTATTTACTAGGTCTATTTCTGCTACTACGAAAAATAGTTGTTAGCAAATTTAAACATTATTCCAAAAATTAAAAAAAATATGATATTTCTGCTTCTATGAAAAATAGTTGTTGGCAAACTTAAACATTATTTCAAAAAATAAGTAATTTAAGAGGTATATTTTTGCTACTACGAAGAATGGTTGTTAGCAAACTTAAACATTATTCTAAAAATTATATTATTTACAATTTAAATACAGCAGGGCTGTCGATATATGCCCCTAGGTATATTTATTTTACTTTGAGAATTTCTGGCTTTTTCAATTAATAGGTTTTTTATTTATTTTTCACGCCAGTAAATTTTCTGACTACTTAAAAATGCAACAAAAATCACCCCGTTGAGGTCAACGGGCTTACAGCTAGTAGTTTTTTATTATTAAAATATCACACACAAATTAGAGTTAATAAATCTCTTAGGGGGGTATACTAGTGTAGAAATTTTAAAAAATCGATTCTTTCTGTTTTATATTTTTCTAAAGTTTAGACATTTGAGAGTATAAAATGTTAATTATTTACCGAGTTACAGCGATTTTGGTGACGCAGCAACTAAGCTGGTCCGACCGGAACAAATCGAAACACAAAACTTTAAACGCGTTTTTCTCGAAACTACTTTTTTCAAGCTGGCGTGCATAATATCTCAAGTTCTACCGAACAGATTTATTTAAAATTTTGCGTAAACTTTCTCTATACGCCCTTCTATGGCCCGTAGCAGATTTGAATTTGAAAATTTGTTTTTTTTTTCAAACGTTTTTTTTTATTTCTCCGAGGTACGGGTGGTAGCGACATTTTTACTTATTAAAAATCCATTAAATTTTTGGTTGTAATCATGTACGCCAGGAAACCTCTTATTGGACCCCTCCCATTACCAGCCGTTAACTTTTCGAGTTTTGAATTTATTATTTTTTAAAAGTTTGTTATATATTTTTTAAATACAGTGGAACCCCGATCTACCGTTCTCGCATTGTTCGTTTTCCCGCATGGTTCGTTCATTTTTCATAATTCCGGCCAAACACCCATAAGAACAATGTAAAATAATCCCGCATTAACCGTTCCCCGATTTACCGTTTTCCTCGATCTATCGTTCAAATATTTTGGTCCCGTCAAAAATATTATCCCGATTGACCGTTTTCGTTGAATATTTCTCATAAATAATCTTACATTTCATCTGGTTGCGTAAATTTTTCTAACTCAAAAGTCAAAACTAAAATACCTAAATGAAGAAAACTAAAACTCTAGTTGAGAAACTGAAAATAATTAAAGACATTGGAAAAAATTCAGAAGAAAAACGAGTCAACATAGCAAAAAGGAGTCAGTTGACTTAGAAATGTACGCGATTTTGAAGAGTGTTTGTTAAAATTGAAGTCCCAAACTGCAAATAGGCTACTTAGTTTGTATTAAACAAGTTAAAAATACATTTATTTTTTCTTTAATTAATAAATAAATGAGTTTTTTGAAAATTAAACATTTTTTTGTGTTATTTGAAGTTTTCCCGCATTATCGGTTTCCCGCATTATTCGTTCATTTATTACGATCCCTTGAAAAACGTAGAATCGAGGTTCCACTGTATAAATAAACGAATGTTAAAAAAATGGATGGTAAAAATTTTCTCTGCTCGAAAAAACACTAGAAATTGGTTTACACCTGTTAGCAAACCTCATCGATTATTTACTTTTGGCTAAATCTCTTTTTTAATGATTGCATTTTCACAGTTTTATTACGCTATGTCATATATTTTTTCATGGAAATAGTAATAGTTTCAAGCCTGCATAGCAGAAAGTTGACATTTGCTTTAAAACTGCTTTACACCGTGGCCGTTCTAGAATTGATTGTAAGCATACTGAGATTTGATGTCTTAGAAAGGAAAGCAGAAAAAAAATCGCGAAATAAAGTCTTGTAGAATTTTCAATCAATTGAATATAATGATCGTACAACCATTGTTTATTTGTTATTTCGTAATACTATTTATCTAATGAAATATGCTTAACCATTCTTTCTTGTTTTGTACTGTAATGCGTTTGGAAATCTATTTCGTTCCACTTCAATATTTATTTAGAAGGGTTCAAAGAAAACTCGTACAACGTACTGTTGGCCTTTAATGACTTTGATGATTTTGGGTGTGATAAAAAATCCTTCACCCTCGGCGATGGAAATTTTGGCACAATTTTTGTTGCCGTATTCAATTTATATTCAAAACCTTCTCTTTTACCTAGATATTTGACATCATAACATATGTAGAGATAGACCATCACTCGCTTTTCAATATGAAGTAGAAAATGTTTAAATGTGTTGCAGCGTATAAAACCATTCCAATTTTTTGTGGAAAATCCACTTTGGCCCGCGGAACACCTACTCTGGCTCCGCGGAACACTGGTGTTCCGCGGAACGTAAATTGGGAAACCGTGGCCTAGACTATTGTGTTATAAAGTCGATGAATTACTTAAGAGGGGGAGATAAGTAAATAAATAATGCGATAAATAGTTCAAAATAGTTCAACGATAAATAGTTCAAAATAGTTCTGCGATAATAGTGCGAAAGAGTTTCATCATAGACAAATAGTGAACAATAGAAAACTGAATACATTATAAAATCTTTTCTTCAAATAATAATTTAAATTCTTTTCTTCGAAAAATAATTTCAATTTTTTTCTTCAAATCCTACTTAAATTCTTTCTTCGAAAATTAAAACATTTAAGACACTGAACGAGAACAAACATCATATATATATATATATATATATATATATTTTTATACCATGTCCGCTCCCAATGTGGAGCATATGGACTCCTAATGGAGTTTATCTCAACAGAAGTGTTTCTACAAGAACTGCTTGTTACTCAGTTGCTCAACCTCTCTTTTTCCAAAGAGAGTAGGGATAGAAGGATAGGGCTAGGACAGGATTAGTGGTAAGCTAATCGCTCTCGATACGCTCCGTTCATAGGATAGGATGGGTGAGAGAGAGGAATTAAAGACATCACATACATCCATGCCTTTGAACAGAAATTCATAAATCGATCGAAAAATCAATTTATAAAACTGTCCGTACCGGGATTTGAACCCGGGCCCTCCGTAGCCGAAGCCAACAGCGTTGACCACTCGACCACACAGGCGACAAATATATAAATTATTTTGGAAATAATTTAAAGCCTTGATTAAATCAACGAACATTTTTTTGAGTTTCACATTTCAAACAAATAGCTAACCTCAAGTGAGTGATACATGTAAAGGACAATTAAACAGTAGACAAACACATCTCTCCACGGACAACAAACATCAAGGTCAAATCTTACTGTTATATTATTGTGTATTTTTACTGTTTATTATTACTGTTTAGTATTATTGTCAGTGGCGGTTCCTGACCTAAAATCTTGGGTGGGCTAGAGAAAAGCATAGCATTGTATACTATTTACGAAATTGTGCATGTTTCCACTTCACCTTATACATTAATCTACAAGCAAATTAGCAAATACTACGACACTACTGCAATGCATAAATTATTATATAATAAAATCAATGCTAATGTAACTAAGAAATATTAAAAAATTCATACGGGACCTTAAATTCGTCTCTTTTTAAGTGAAAAAACAAGTACTAACAGCAATACAGAGCTAGCTGTCAGTGAGAGTCAATATCTGTCACTTTCATACAATACAACGATATTGGTTTTGTGTTTCAATGCATAAGTATGCGTAATGGGCAGAATCCATTTAGCCCCCAGCGAAGACAGAAACTTGTTAATTTAAAACACAATCGCGTGTATTAGATGACGTTTCCGTACATACAAATACAAAAAAAAATCTAATCGTGCTTGATTGCGCCCCAGTGTAAAGAAATATTGTCTGTGGTTACGGGCTAAACATCTATAGCCCCTGAGTGGTGTTGTTAGACTGACGTGACGTTGCCTGTTCTCTATGAAGTATTTATAGGGTTATTGTTTTTTTTATGTCGGCTCAGTTTAAAATTGTCATACAAAACACAATCGAGAATATGATTTTAGGTAGAAATAACGTTGTCTTATATTGACAGAGGAAAATTAAAACAAAGATATTATATTCATTTGGGAAAGGTTAGTTACGCTTATAAATGTATTTATTTTGTTCAGCGGCCGAATTGCTGTTCATTTTTATTCAGCCATCTAAGGTTTTGGGTGAAAAATGCAGGTCGGGCTTAGCCCACCTAGCCCAGTACCTAGAACCGCCACTGATTATTGTGTGAGATCGATATAATTTACATAATTTAATATTGACTAGCTATCCGTAGATACTAAGATGCAATTATTTCTCTTTATGATAAATAGAATCAAATCACAAGTTAAGATCACAGAGAGTGATAAGTGTAAAGTAAAAAGTAATATTGTAAATGCACTAAGGTGTAATTATCATTGATCTAGGATCAAGTGTTTGTTTTCAAACAAAGGAACAGGGTTCCAATAATAATTGTTTTCCTCAATCTGAGATTGAGAAGTTGAGTTCCAGAACACAGTTTCTGGTAAGAATTTTGTTTAAAAATCGTGAACCAAAGGAACTAAGGCTATTGTTTTAAGGTGGGTGTCATCCATGCCCTACCCACAAGAGTAGTAATCCGGGATTCTTCACGTAGGTTAAGTTAACATTAACAGGTTTTAAGAAAACCTTTGTAATCATAAATAACTTTTTAAGGGGTAATCATAAGAGACATAATAATAGAAAAAGATTGGACAGATCCTATATTGTAAGCGTTAATGAGGCACTAGGTCAAGGACTCCTCTGGTGCAAATTAAGCAAAAAAGACTTGTGGCGTTATAAAACCTGAATGACTATAGAGTGGTGGGAAATACCACCTATAGGTCAAATATTATTGATTGTAGTTTCTAATATTGGTATCGGATGGTAGAGGTAGGGCCAAGACTAGCTTACTCATTATCGTGTGTACATACTTGCTGTAATTTGTTTCCTAGATGCTAGATAAGCACGTCCATGTGGGCGACGTGAATATTGTAAAAATTAGATAGGAGTGTTAAGAAACACAGATTGAAGGCTATCATAGTCAAATCAAACCAACCCAATTCTCTCACTAATTTATATTCGAGACTTTCTTTTGAGAATAGGAATAAATCTTAGAATACTACGGTAGTGATAAGTCAATTGAAGACAACACAACCGGTAGAAATTGTTCACTATAACTTTTTGATTGAATTAAACATTGTAAATATAGAACCTAAGATAAGTTCTAGCTGTAAAAATTACAAAGTATGAATTAACGGGCAATCCCCGAATAATAATAATAAAAAAATCTTGTAGTGAGAGTGTAGATTCTAGTTAGGAATCAGATGGTAACTGATCAACTAGGGAACGTATCCTGTGGACTACTAAGGCTGAGAGGACAAAGAGTTTTGCTCCAACAAAAGGTAGGGCAACGCATTATCACTGTTACTGCTATTTTGTGATCGGATCTACCGATAAGTGCCAAATTGGTAAACCCTTTAAGCTTCTGCGTGACGCGCTAGAGTCACGCCCTTTGTTCGAATGAGAAGTCAATCTCGCTCGAATTAAGAACTCCCTTCTTTCAGAGGTGGGCTGGAGGGGGCTCGCAGGGGCTCGCGCGAGCCCCTTATTAAATATTTCTCAGGCCGGCGAGCCCCTTGCTAAATTTATAAAAACATTATTCTCAGATCTTCGCGTTATATAATCTATAAATATGCAATATAAAATAAAAAAGTGGTAATGTACATTTGGGATTTCTGACGTACATTTTTCAGCTATTGATTAAATTACGACATATCGCGTACTGTTACAAAATATAAGTATATAAAGTAATATTCGATAGCTTTAATAATTATTGTGTATAATTGCATATGAGTGATAAATAAATTCACGCCTTCCCCAGAATATCACGAATAGCTATAATATTTAGCGAGCCCCTTGTTACCGTATTGGCAGCCCACCGCTGCCTTCTTTGTTATCTTAATCAACATTTGGAATAAATTTCCCCCTCTTGCTCTAGACTCATCGATCGTTATATAACAATCTTTGACAGCATATGTTGAAGTCTGACGGAGTGTGACGACTCACTGAAACTAGTCATCATGTTCTATTTATTTTTCTCTTAAAAAAAATTGTGTGACGCGCCAAAGGCACGCCCGATTTTCAAAGGAGAAATCAATCTCGATCAAATAAAACGAAACGTCTCTTTATAAATGACTCGGTTATCACTTTCGGAGTAGTTTCTCCATTCTTGCCCTCGGCCCTGTTATTGTCCAAATAACGAGTCTTGACATTTTTGTGAGGCCCAACAAAGTGTGACGACTCACTCAAACTAGTCGTCAAGTTTTAACCCTTCTGTAGTGTGGTGACTCACTAAAACTAGTCACCAAAATAATTCTCCGTTGCGACAATTATTACCCCTTCTAGTAAAGATAATTCTAATAGAGTTATAGCTCGAGAATTTAACAATAATAACCCACCTAAGTAGCGCCTCAGTACGCCATAGAGATATCATAAAAATGTACATAACATAGGACTGTATCGTACTAACCATACGTGTATAAAGTGTGAATAAACATTCGAGTACGCTTCATAAAGAAGTACGCTCTTAGTAATTATATAGCATCATAGTTTCTTGTAATGTATGTATATTGACACTACACAAGAAGCATATCTGTACTTAAATTTAAAATAAACAACACTTTGTGGTAATTTGTTCACCGAATGTAATCTTGTTCTTATTTGTACATACTTCCTAGTCCTATAAATAAAATCATTTCCCTGATCCAAAGATAAGAGACAAAAGAGAGTCTTCTTCCCTCACACCTTTAATCGGAGGAAAAGCGGCATTGACACTGAGCATAAAGGACTTTTTTTTTTTTAAATCAGTTCAATTTTTTTATTATTATTTTTAGCTTTCCCGCATTTTTCGTTGAGTTTTTCGGTCCATTTAAAAACGTAAAATCGGGGTTCCACTGTACCAAATAGGCAACTGAGTATGTATTTAAATTATCTTAAGTTATTTTCAACTAATCTGAAAGTTATTTGAAAATTAAAATTTTTTTGGTATTATTTGAAGATTTATCGCATTATCGGTTTCCCGCATTATTCGTTGATTTATTACGGTCACATGGAAAACGTAGAATCGGGGTTTCACTGCACTTCCAATTTGGGCCTAGATCTTTTTTTGCTTTCATCTGTAGACAGGCTTATTCTATTCACGTCAGTGGCGGATTAAGCACTTGGGAGGCCCCAGGCGCATCACAATTTGGAGGCCCTTCTTACGGATTGGATTTTTCAATACCGAAATATAGGTTTTGAAAATGCAAACATACCGATATTCCGATTTTAAAAATTAGCCATAATCAAATTTTGAATGCACAGAAACCGTAAAACATCTTAGTAAAATTGTTTGAGATGAATTGGTAAACCTTTCATTGATGTATTATCATTTTAAGAAATCGTAATCTATTTGTGAATTTGTATGTTTTTTCTACGAGAACTGTTTGTAGCCCTGTCACTAAACCTCTCTTTTTCGAACAGAGTAGGGATATAAGGCTAGAGCTAGGTGGTAGTGGTTAATAAATCATAGATTTATTAAATTAAACTAATTTATTTTGTATAAATATTATAAATTTGTTTTAAATAATTTCTAATAAAACGATCTGTGAATGTCTACTCCCAATGTGAAGCATATGGCCTTCTGATGGAGGTAACATAAGTATTTTTCCTCGATAGTTGATTGTAATTCAGTTGCTCAACCTCTTCTTTTCGAAGAGAGTAAGGATAGAAGGATAAGACTAGAATAGGACTAGAACAGGACTGAGGGCTAACAATATAGTGAATCTTAAATTTAATATATTTATTATTTATAAATATTACGATTCAGATATTTTTTTAATATTTCATAAATTATAAAAACTTACTATAAATAAATCTCATAAATTTATTATTTAGTAGTATTAAAGGTTTTACTAATATTGTTTATACATGTAATAATTACATTCTATTAATGAAATATTTTTCTAATAAATTTTAGAGATTTCATAAGATTTCTAAAGTTTTTAAAAAATCCATGTCTGCTCCCAATGCGAAGCATATGTCATTCTAATGGAGGTATTTAAACAGATTTTTTTCTACGAGAACTGTTTGTTTCTGTGTCGCTTACCCACTCTTTTTTAAAAACAGTAGGTAGTAGGGATAGAAGAAGCGGTGGGCTGCCAACACATTAACAAGGGACTCACTTAATCTCAAATCAATTCTCGGTGTTCTCGGAAGGAGTGAATTTTTTTCACTCCTATGCAATTATATGCAATTACAAAATAAGCTATCGTATCAGAGCATATTTCATCACTTGAATTGATAATAATAAAAAAACTTTGAAAATATCAAAACTGTGCAAAACGAGAGCTTCTTACATCGACGCGTCATATATCACTGAAACGAAGGTTGAAAAAATATTCTCTCATCGTAAATATTTATTTACTCCAGATGCATTTGGAAAAAAAATGAGTATAGTTTTGTGACCTGTAGACCGAGATTATTATTTAGTGAAACATACAAAAAGCCATATTCATTAATCCGTAAATAATTACGAGTTGGTTATTTATATTTTAAAAACTAAAAGATTCCTATATTCCTCAAAAAAACTTCGCCGAAAAATAATTTACGGCTAGAACTGAAATATAAAAATGACACCATAGCCATAAATTAATTCAAAGTTAATCCATGAATTGACAGCTCCTTCAGTCAAAGATAAAAACACATGGTGCCGCTAGGTTCGCACGCATGCGGTCCTTGTAGTTAAAAGGTCGGCATACTTATTGTATGTCGAACGGAATGTGAATATATCAAATGGACTTCGCCGCTATTGAGTTTCCTACGCGACAAAAAGCACACTCGCGATCAGTTTATTTGATATTTTGATTTGCTTTTAGGGTGACAGTCACGGTCTAAAGAGACAAATTATTAAATTGCGAATATACAAAATTCCTTTAATTGATTTTCTAGCTTAATAAGATTTTAAAATCATTCCGGTTGAGTAGAGCATTCTATATTATCACATCTTAATTAAGTTGATTTGTTCAGGCAAAAATGATCGAGGAGCCAGTGACGTACTGAAGCAAGGACCTCCTATTTTTTCAATAAAAATCGTATTTTAACCAAACCTCACTATTTATGTCTGAAAAAAAAACTGAACGTTCGCAAAATTAAATACATGAATAATTACATTAATTATTGTTTTTTTTTCAACTTTTATTGGACATTCATACCTAATTAAATTTTGAAATAGTATCTGTCAAATGGAGAATAAAAAAATCATGTTATTGTCGACATATTTGATTTTTTCAATGCTTAATATTTTTTTAAAATATAAATAGTTCTTTTTGGTTAATATGAGAATGTTTAGTGAAAAAAATAGAAGGTCCCTTTAAGTTCGCCACTAGCTCTCTATTATTTTTTTACGAATACAATTTATTACAATATAATAAAAAATGCTTAAACTGTGACAATTTGAAAATCCTATTTAGCTAGATTCTACCAATCAAACGATGTTTTTGTATATAATCTATTTAATATTTTGTCCTAATTATAGGTTTATCTGTAGACCGTGACTCTTACACTAAAACCGCGTTTCAATCGTGTTCGCAGTGACTTCACCCACGTAATAAGTAATTAGTCTATCAGTACTAGCGATTTACGTAAATGTTCTGAATTTTATGCAATATAATTGTCAATGATAATTTTTTCATCACTGATTTGCATTGAGCTGAAAAAATAGAATTAACATGTTTAGTTTTGTTTGCGTGAAATAAGGAACATTGATTTTTTAATAGGAAAATGTAAATACTTTGTGTAAAATTAAATATCTAGAATACTAAGTTATGTGTAATACTTTTTTTGTTTTTTGGTTGAAAATATTTGGAAGATTAATATATTTTTTTATGAATGCAATGAATCGATTTTGTTTTCTTCATCAAAATTTGTTTGAGCGTTTTAGCGTATACTTTTATAAAATCTTTGGGATTCACAAGATTTTCATAGGACCGTTGATTTTAATAATGTGGCCACAGTACAGTTTTACGTGAGAACCACTTCTCTACTCGTAATTTTCAAAAAAATAGTTTCTCTGCACGCCTTATGAGAGACGTGTTGTTTTAGGGCGCACATCCGATTTCAAGTTAGTTTTTTACAAATAAAAACCCCATTGCCAATTATGAATAGTTTCATTTATGTTTCACTTTAAAAAAATGGTATTTGGTAAATATTTTTTCGTAGACTTGCGGTATTTAAAAAAATTCTACCAAAATTAGAATCAAATATTAGGGCCTCACTCCTTGCAATAAATATTCTTTATTCAAAGTGTTACATATTTAAAAATAAACATTCACATCAAAAAAATATATGGGAACAAAAAGATATTTTTGAGGCCCCTAAAATTCGAAGGCCCCAAGCAAGCGCCTCTTGCGCTTATGGGATAATCCGCCACTGGTTGGGGAGAGTTGTGCAATTAAGGGCATAAGAAGCGGAAAGGTAAACAAAGGGGAATGATACCTGACGCATTCTGAATCAGTTTCAAATTTTTAATCACTTAAAAGATTCACAGAATTATTATTTACATCTAATTACTAGAAATATGTGAGTAAAATAAACTAACGCACTTAAATTTAAGGTTTGTATAACAATTTAAGTATGTAAATGTATTCACAGATATAATATAAAAGATATTAAGGTATTATGTACATATATTGATAGGCAATAGTGAGCAATCATATCAAAGTATTGCTACTGGAAACAAATATTAGTAAGAGTAGACATTTTTTTTCACTTTAAGATTTTTTTAAATAATTTTAATCATTCTTTTTCTTCGATGGCACTACAGAGCCCATTGGCGGATCCAAGGGGGGGGGGGAATTTATTTTCCATTTTTATAATTTATTAAAACTTTATTTTGAAATGGGCTCTTTAATTGTTAAGTTTACTATGTTTTATAGAATACATACTTACTTAACTATATATTGACTATTTTTATATACACCCAATCTTTTTTTACGCGATACATTGGAGGAAGGTGGCGCGTAGAAAAACCTCACTTTCATATGATTTGATAAATCGGTTCCAAAAATCAAAATATCGCGTAAAAAAGTATCAAAAATGTATGAAAAAAAAATTGTTCCTCTAATAAGCGCAAAAAATATTTTTTTACGGTGCCGTCCAAAAAAATCGCGTAATTTCAAAATCGCGCAAAAAAATCGCATAAAAAAGGCTTTCATCTATTTTTTAATGTATTATTTATGTATCATGCTTATTTTCAAATTGAATGGCCCCCTCCTGGGACAATTTATGGATCCGCCACTGACAGAGCCTGTGGCTACTTTTACTATTGAAGATTTGTGCCAACTCTGCAACTTCCTCACGGGGATCTTTGTTGTTAAAATCCATTCGAAGCCTGGGATTTATAAAACAAGCGGGCTCTCTTCTCTCTCTATTTGATATTTAATTATTCTTAAGTTTTTTTTTAAATGTAATTATATTTTACCAAAATAAAATTACCAAGAAATTTGACACACCAATCACTATCTGTGTTTGACCTTCTCTTTCTTCTTCTCGGTATATTTAATTCCAGTAATAAATGAAGAAAAACTGATATATTGTTTGCTTATTGTTCAAAGGTGATACATAACAAGAGAAGAGTAGGTGTATTCCACAGAAGAGCCATCCGTGTAGAATAATTAATGCAAATATAAATTTGACTTGGAATTATTTTACCTCGCGTTCTATCAACGTGTTAATAACGGGGGATCAAACCGGAAGTATTGCCAGCTTTTTTTATTCATATTCACTTCTTCATATGGTTATGACTGCCATTATTAAAACTATTTCTAAATGAACGATTATTTGTACCATGTTAATGACTGAATGATTTAAGCATCATTTATAAAACATTATATGTATTTTCCAACTCATATATTTGCGCATATGAAACGCAAATAACCACAAATATAATATTATGTTTCTTACAGTGAATTATTTAAAAATGTTTACTTTCTCCACTGGATATTTAAAATACTATTTGGTCATATAAGAAAACACACACAGCGTTATCTGATCACGGCCTTGCTTTGTTTAGTGCTATATATATTATAATCCATTAGGTTGACAATTATTATATCAAACACACCCATGTAAACGTAACACTAATAAAGTAAATTCAGGAAGATGTGGACTTTCAAAAAGTGCATTAAGTTTAATCTCAAACTAAAAATGTTTTTTTTTTAAATATAATATGAAATTATGCACATTCAAAAACTCAATATAGGAAACACATAGGTGTTCAGATAGCCGATATACTTTTATCTAATACCTTGTGATATTTAGAGATAAAGGCATCTACAAGCTTAATGTATAGATAGTTTCACGAGCGTCTCAGAACCTCCAGCTGTTGAATATAAAGCAGATTTATAAATATGTTGCAGTATTATTTTAGTCTTCTGATCCTTTGCTTCTTCCACGAATCGCCAAATATGGATTGTTGACAACAAACATATATATTTCTTATCCTTGCAATACATGCCATAATATGTCTCAACGAGTCCTAATGATAACCGTATGTAAATGTCTCGATAAAATTTGTCCACAAATGAACACCTTCAAACAAAAATTTGAAATTCCACTGAACTAATTTAGCACCAACGGTCAAAATGCAGGAAATAAATTTTTCATCGTAAGACGTCCCAAGTCTCTGGCGATTATCATTTGACGTTATTGAAAATTAAAAATCTAATCTTTAACATTTTATTGGATCAGGACCGGTATCGCTCATGGTGAGCATTGTCAAGCCGCCTGTGTGGTCGAGTGGTCAACGTCGTTGGCTACCGCTACGGAGGTCACGGGTTCGAATCCCAGTACGGGCAGTTTTATAAACTGATTTTTCAATCGATTTATGAATTTCTGTTCAAAGGCATATATGTATGTGATGTCTTGAATTCCCCCCTCCCACTCATCCTATCATATGAACGGGGCGCATCGAGAGCGATTAGCTAACCACTAATCCTGTCCTAGCCGTTTCCTTCTATTCCTACTCTCTTTGGAAAAAGAGAGGTTGAGCAACTGAGTAACAAGCAGTTCTCGTAGAAACACTTCTGTTGAGATAAACTCCATTAGGAGTCCATATGCTCCACATTGGGAGCGGACATGGTAAAATATATATATATATATATATATATATGATACGACAACTCGTATAAAAACCAAAAGACAACGAAGCAAATAAATTTTAACTCACCATTTAAAATTCATAATTTTGAAGCAACTAATATAATATTATCGCGTACGCAATTTATTGAATCTGTTACATTGAAGAACTATAAAACAATTTTCATACGAGTCAAAATACCTTTGACGTCATAGGTCAATACAGGTGATAGCAATAATAATAAATAATTTATAGAGGCACCCTAATAACTAAAGTGCACATACATAAAATTAGTGTCTTGGGTAAAGCTTACATAAGCTTGAATAATACAAATGTTTCTCAAACTTTTCATTACATGCCTTTAATGTATTTTAGCAAAGTGTACATGAATTATTAAAAAAAAAAATTTGGTCATGGGTTTTAGGGAAGTCTCTTTTCTACAAATCGATCACAGATATGTTGAAAAACGATTCTCATTTGTGTTTTATTTCATGTGTTTTCGATAGATTTGACAGTATCTATCGAAATACCGTTTTAACACATGTTTTTTTACTATTTTGGTGTCTAAATTTGGGGTGCGTTTTAAAAGCGATGACGTATTAAATGACGACGTGTAACGTTTTTTTTATTGATGGTATATAAAAGCAAGGGCGAGTCTTATAATTGAAGAAATACAGTACATTTTTAATATATCTTTTGATAACTTTGATAATTTTGATAACTTTGTTACAAAAAAGATCACCTAAAGTTTAAAAATGCTTCCCAAAGAGGCAAAAACGTATCACAATTTATAACATAATCTGTGTATTAAATTAAATTTTATATTTTCTCGTGTTATTTCAAAATTTAAAAATATCTTTATATAATGCCACATATTTTTTATTAGCTTTTAAAAAATAATTCAAGACACCTATTTTTCCGACTGCTGGTATTATGATCCAAGTTGAGAAGTACTGTCGTGGCCTACCTGAATCGTTGCCGTTCTAATTTGACGGAAGTGTGTATTGTCGCATGAAGGCAGATATGATCGGCCACATGCCTTGGGAGATAGCATACGCAATAATATGTAGATCTACTTAACTTGGGCACAGCCCCAATAACATATTATATACGGATATATCACTTCACTTTATACTAGAGACAAATAAAAATCTATACAGTAAAGTTACATATCCTTGCGTAAAAAAAGCTGTAGATAAGTGATAAATGAATTCTGTGTATAAATTAATTCACAAGTCAATGTAAGCATAACACACAAAGAAGAAAAGTACGTTTTTAAAAAAATACCATTATTATTTTATTTTACGTACGCTGAACATGTAGTCGATTGGTCGACTACGTTGGCATCAGTTGCAGTGTCTACCGATTGAACAGTGTTATGATTGTTGGCACGCATAGGCTGTACGAATGATCGGGTGAAAGGAAATCGGCAATAATCGGTGGTAGGTATTGGAAATGTATCGGCGATTGCCGAAGATTTCGAACTGTTCGGAAACTGCCAGGGCAGCAGCATGTGCAAGGAGAAACTATGACCGGAAATCAATATCCCGATAAATTCCCGACTCTAGTATATTTCCAGGTGAAGCTGAATGAACCGATCGCTGAAGCGCATGCACTATGGCGCATCAATTTTTACGATATTGGGACAGGCTCCCGCCCTTCGATGAATGAATATCGAGGGGATGGTTATGCCGTACGGTGTTGGTATTAAATAGACAATTTTGAAATAATTTCATTTAAGACTTTATACAATAATAACAAATGTATACACAAATTACTAAAAAAAAAAAAAACAATAACGCTGCAAAAATAATTGTAACTAGCAGGGGTGGGCTGGAGGGGCCTCGGAGGGTCTCGCGCGAGCCCCTTGTTAAATTTTACTAAGTTAATGTAACCTACCTTAAAGTTTACCTTGTTAATTTAAGAGAAAACAATATTATCAGATCAAGTTAGAATATTACTACAATTTCTGACTTATATTAATAAAAACACAATATTCCTATGTACTTTATTCCACTTTATTTAAAAGGTCATGGTCGGTTTCACTCATTGCGAGCATTTTCATTTGATGACAATGCTCAATCAGTGAAACCGGCCTGACATTTTAAGCAAAATGGAATATTGTCCACGTTTTCACCAAGTATTGACAGTAAACACCCTAAAAGTGTTCTGACTTATATATTATCTACGACAGCTTCAGTATACACAGTAGTATATTTTCAGCCATTTAGATTGATGAGTTTACGGTAAATTGCATATTGTTACATATTAAAAGTGTATTAAGTAACAATCGATTAATTATTGCATAAGAGTGACAGAAAAATTCACTCCTTCCCCAGAACACCGAGAATTGCTTTGATATTAAGCGAGCCACTTGTTAACGTAATGTCAGCCCACCACTGGTAACAACTCGTCAGAGTCCTTCCTTTCCAAGAAGGAATCGTAATTACGTACAATGACGTAACTAGCAAGAGTATTCGAGTAAAATTGTGCCATACATTTGAAGCGGCGGCAGGCCATGTATCAGGAGTGCTTACTGTGCTGCAGGTATTTAGTAAAGTGTGTATTAGAGGTCTGCACGGGCCAAAATTTTACAAAACTACCCGGTCCGAGCCCGAAAAACTCACGCCCGACCCGGTCCGGGCCCGAGTCTAATGCCGCACTTGTTACCCGAACCCGACCCGAAGCACCGAGAAATTTGAAATCCTCGATTTGGTATACTTTTTCCCCAGATTATCTCCGAAAGTCCTTTTTTTTTTTTTTTTTAGCTCACCGAGGAATTTGAAATCCTCGATTTGGTATACTTTTTCCCCAGATTATCTCCGAAAGTCCTTTTTTTTTTTTTAGCTCACCGAGGAATTTGAAATCCTCGATTTGGTATACTTTTTCCCCAGATTATCTCCGAAAGTCCTTTTTTTTTTTTTTTTAGCTCACCGACGAATTTGAAATCCTCAATTTGGTATATTTTTCCCAACATTATATCCCAAATTCCAAAGCCCGGCCCGGCCCGAGCCCGACTCTCGATTGCGCTTACCCGCCCGAGCCCGGTCGGGTAAGAGCCCGTGGGCCAAGCCCGGGCCCGTGCAGACCTCTAGTGTGTATGCATGAAGATTGAAATCGGTTGTTGTTGAAATTCAATGGCCGCCGTACTCACAATATGACGTACAACAAAATTATTTTCGCACGAAGGTCGTATGTGACGTATATGTGTATGTATGTATATTATTATTTTTTTCGGTAATCACAATGTATCAAACTTGATACGCGTTCTATCAAAAGGATGTAAGCTGCAAATGTCGAATTAGTATCTAATTTTAGCTTTTAAGATTGAAAAAAGATGAGCTTGTGAAAATTGAAAACAAGAAAAAAGACAGAAAGATAGGTTTTTCCTGGACAATTTATTTAATTAACAATAGATAATGTCAATTGAACACCAGTTTAGAAGTCTCCGTGCACTTAAAGGTTGTGTATAATTCATAATTTGCCTACGGCCCAAAATCATGCAAACACGTTTTTTGTGCCTTCTGTAAAATATGCTATGAGTGGGTTACGTTCTTTTTCCTTCCCACAGTCGATATGTATACAAAATATTAAAGAATATCTCGTGTTTTCCTAGTTAAATTAAATACAATAAAATAAATCGTAAAATTTGTTGTAATTTTTGCTATGCAATGAACAGTCTAATAAGTAATTAACATCAAAGTATGTGAATGTATTTAATCAGAGCTTTGAGCGGATGAAAACTGAATCCTTGCCGCGCTGTCGAATCCCGCCCAGCACACAAATTCGGTGGCGTTTAAGAAGAAAAAAAAACTGCGTTACGTTATTGGAAATCAGCCCTGTCTGGATATTGGATGATGTTTTCATTTCTACTTTCCAAAGCGCGCGCGTGAGTGTCGTTATGGTAACAACATCACAATTTTATTAGGAGCACAGAATACGCAGAAGGTGGTGAGCTTTTACTCTGCGCATGCGTCATGGCTGTCGCAGGTAGTAGAATACCCTCACATTCCATGCATCCCAAAATGAATACCTACTGGTGTAAAATGTGTAGACATATTATTACGACAAATTTATTTTGTAGCCCATTGATCAGTGGTTTACCGTTTCTATCAATTTATGTTAACCAAATTACACCATGAAAAACAGGAAACTATCATTAAGCGTATTCACTTTATTAATATAGCATTTTATCACTTTGTCAAAAATTTCCCAAATTTTAATTATGATTGGAATTACTTTCAGTCACCACATGAAATTTATTAATCTTGGGTGACCTTTTAATTATATGTTAGATGTATTAAACATTTTAATTTTGTGTTATTTTACAATCACTTATAATGTAATTGGTAATTTCTTTTCAATGTCAATTGTTGTTTGCACCTTTTCATTTAAATTTATTTTTGTATAAATTGCAGGGCTGTGGATTCGGAGTCGGAGTCCCGGAGCCGCGGTATTTTGACTGGAGTCGGCGTCGTGAAAAATGAGCGGCTCGATTATTTTTTGAAAAATATATTTAATGATGTGTATTCAAACGAAATAGTCCAAAGTGTTGACATTTCATGCTTGGCTGACTAAAGCGATGGTATACATACATATAAGTTAAAATGAAATTTTAGAAAATTTTCTTCGGAATCGGAGTTGGAGTAGTTAATTTTTTAAAAACTGGAGTCGAAGTCGTCCTTTTTTTACACGACTCCATAGCCCTGCTAAATAGCATTGTTAAATTATATTTCTTATCAGTTGACAATGTTCGGAATGAGCGAAACCGGTCCTGACCTATTAAATAAAGTGGAATAAAGTACAAAGAAATATTGTGTTTTTATTAATATAATGCCTTTCCACCAAGTATTGACAGTGAACACCCTAAAAGTGAAAATTACACCATATTTAACTTAAGTCAGATGTTATTAATTTGATGTTACCCAATACAAGTGTGTTTATCGATGACCAATCAATAAGTTGACAATTTAAAATATTGTTACTTGAGCTTTATCCGTTTACAGTGGCGGATTACCCTGTAATCAAATGAGGCGAATCTTAGGGGGCTCAAAAATAGCTTATATAATAAAACCCATATAATTGTTGTTCAAATTTTTGAATAGTTTTTATGTTATCCGTAAAACAGGGCCTCCAAATTTTATTGCGCCTGGGGCCTCTCGTGTGGTAAATCCGCCACTGAGCATCTTATATTTTATAGATTTTATAGATCTTGGGGCAACGCCAATAATCTCTCAAAAAAACTAAAGTTATCTTTCTCAAGGTTGGCATCGGTTTCACAAACATAAGTCTCCCATTATACGAATGAGAACAACCACGGAAAAAGTGATTGAAAATGTAACACACCTTCAGTCGATTCCAGACGACATACTTTACTAAGCATATCATGCCAAAACTTCTTGCGTAGCAGGTATTAGGAAATTGAAGCCTAAAACCCAATCCATGGGAGTGGCTGGTAAAGCCGCGAGTACGTGATACAAGCTTTGTAACATTATTCTCATACAGAATATCTTCTTAACAGACAACGCAGTGCATTGATAGCCCTTACAAAAAGCATACAGAACTATTTCTACAAATGTATTGCCGGTTCTGGTTGGTAAACTTCTGTTAAATCTGCACATTAAAGTCCAAGGCGCAACAGTTATGCTACATAATAGGTGTCGAGTCCCAGGTGAGAAGAATTATTTATATTTAATTAAGGCAACAAAATAAATGGTCAGAATTTAAATCAACTTTTGGTCATAATAAAATTCAATTTTTGGTCAGAATAAAAATGTTAACGGTCAGAATAAAAATACTAACGGTCAGAATAAAATTAATAAACGGTCAGAATAAAATTAATATACGGTCAGAATAAAATCTATTGTACGGTCAGATTTTATAAATATTTCGGTCAGAATAAAAAAAAATGAAATTAATAATCCTTTTTTTTCAACATTCATGTTATGTGCGGAAAAGCAGACTCTTATAATGAGTCATTATTATTACAAATAACGCATCATCTGATTACATACCACTCGGTTTGTTTATATAAAGGTAGAGATCCACCGAAGTGCAGTGGATGTAGGATTCCAAGAGGAACCAAGGCTTTATGATGAATGTTGTTAGTTTTCACTTTTTTAAATTCAAATAAAAAAAAACTCACCTCTTTCAATTTTTAAAAAAGTAGTGTTTTCTTTACAATAAGTGTATTATATCGACTGTGGAAAGGAAAAAGGACGTAACCCACACATATAAAATTTTACAAAGGGCGCAAAAACGTGTTTTGATGATTTTGGGCCATATGCAAATTAATAATTATACACAACCTTGAAGTGCACGGAGACTTCTAAACTGGTGTTTAATATTAATATTAATTAAGAAATTATCTAGGAAAAACCTTTATTTCAGTCTTTTTTCTTCGTTTTAATTTTTTACAAGGTCATCTTTTTCAAACTTAAAAGTTAAATTTAGATACTTATTCGGCATTTTCAGCTTCCATCCTTTTGATAGAATGTGTGTCAAGTTGTATTATCGAAAAAAAGCTGTTTTGGAAAATTGAGGGTTACGTCCTTTTTCCTTTCCACAGTCGCTATGGAATGTACCATAGCAATTCTTTATCTAAATGTTCTTTTCAAAAATATTATCCTTTCCTTTACTGTCTTCAGAGCAGATCACAATATATCGAATTGTACAAATAATAAAAAATAGTTGCAACTTTTAGATTATTTAAAAATATTTAATAACCAAAAGAATATCGGTTAGGCGGAAATGCCGTGAACATTTTTTTAAATATTTTTTTTTTTGACACGAAACATACAAATGCAATACCACTTGAATACACGGCAGTTAGAGCCGCCTCAAGCCGCCTGGATGTGGGAACCTAGTCTATGAAAACTGTCAATCCATCCTTTGGGCGCGCAATAATAGTTACTAGCTGTAAGCCCGTTGACCTCAACGGAGGGATTTTTGTTGCATTTTTAAGTAGTCAGAAAAGTTACTGGCGTGAAAAATAAATTACTAACCTATTTATTGAATAATCCAGAAATTCTGATAGTAAAAGAAATATCTCGGGGCGTATATCGACAACCCTGCCCTGCAGTATTTAAATTGCAAATTATTTATTTTTGGAATAATGTTCTAGTTTGCTAACAACTATTTTTCGTAATAGCAGAAATTTCGTAAGTTATTGAATTTTTGGAATAATGTTTAAGTTTGCTAACAATTATTTTTCCTATTAGCAGAAATAGACCTCGTAAATTATTTAATTTTTGGAATAATGTTTAAGTTTGCTAACAACCATTTTTCATAGTAGCAACAATAGTCCTTGTAAATTACTTAATTTTTGGAATAATGTTAAAGTTTGCTAACAACCATTTTTCATAATAGCAACAATAGTCCTTGTAAATTACTTAATTTTTGGAATAATGTTTAAGTTTGCTAACAACCATTTTTCATAGTAGCAAAAATAGTCCTTGTAAATTACTTAATTTTTGGAATAATGTTTAAGTTTGCTAACAACCATTTTTCATAGTAGCAACAATATTCCTTGTAAATTACTTAATTTTTGGAATAATGTTTAAGTTTGCTAACAATTATTTTTCCTATTAGCAGAAATAGACCTCGTAAATTATTTAATTTTTGGAATAATGTTTAAGTTTGCTAACAACCATTTTTCATAGTTGCAACAATAGTCCTTGTAAATTACTTAATTTTTGGAATAATGTTTAAGTTTGCTAACAACCATTTTTCATAGTAGCAAAAATAGTCCTTGTAAATTACTTAATTTTTGGAATAATGTTTAAGTTTGCTAACAATCATTTTTCATAGTAGCAAAAATAGTCCTTGTAAATTACTTAATTTTTGGAATAATGTTTAAGTTTGCTAACAATTAATTTCCTATTAGCAGAAATAGACCTCGTAAATTATTTAATTTTTGGAATAATGTTTAAGTTTGCTAACAACCATTTTTCATAGTATCAACAATAGTCCTTGTAAATTACTTAATTTTTGGAATAATGTTTAAGTTTGCTAACAACCATTTTTCATAATAGCAACAATAGTCCTTGTAAATTACTTAATTTTTGGAATAATGTTTAAGTTTGCTAACAATTATTTTTCCTATTAGCAGAAATAGACCTCGTAAATTAAATTATTTGATTTTCGGAATAATGTTTAAGTTTGCTAACAACCATTTTTCATAGTAGAAAAAATAGTCCTTGTAAATTACTTAATTTTTGGAATAATGTTTAAGTTTGCTAACAATTAATTTCCTATTAGCAAAAATAGACCTCGTAAATTATTTAATTTTTGGAATAATGTTTAAGTTTGCTAACAACCATTTTTCATAGTAGCAAAAATAGTCCTTGTAAATTACTTAATTTTTGGAACAATGTTTAAGTTTGCTAACAACTATTTTTCGAATTAGCGGAAATTTCGTAAATTACTTAATTTTTGGAATAATGTTTAAGTTTGCTAACAACCATTTTTCATAGTAGCAACAATAGTCCTTGTAAATTACTTAATTTTTGGAATAATGTTTAAGTTTGCTAACAACCATTTTTCATAGTAGCAACAATAGTCCTTGTAAATTACTTAATTTTTGGAATAATGTTTAAGTTTGCTAACAACCATTTTTCATAGTAGCAACAATATTCCTTGTAAATTACTTAATTTTTGGAATAATGTTTAAGTTTGCTAACAATTATTTTTCCTATTAGCAGAAATAGACCTCGTAAATTATTTAATTTTTGGAATAATGTTTAAGTTTGCTAACAACCATTTTTCATAGTAGCAAAAATAGTCCTTGTAAATTACTTAATTTTTGGAATAATGTTTAAGTTTGCTAACAACCATTTTTCATAGTAGCAAAAATAGTCCTTGTAAATTACTTAATTTTTGGAATAATGTTTAAGTTTGCTAACAATTATTTTTCCTATTAGCAGAAATAGACCTCGTAAATTATTTAATTTTTGGAATAATGTTTAAGTTTGCTAACAACCATTTTTCATTGTATCAACAATAGTCCTTGTAAATTACTTAATTTTTGGAATAATGTTTAAGTTTGCTAACAACCATTTTTCATAATAGCAACAATAGTCCTTGTAAATTACTTAATTTTTGGAATAATGTTTAAGTTTGCTAACAATTATTTTTCCTATTAGCAGAAATAGACCTCGTAAATTAAATTATTTGATTTTCGGAATAATGTTTAAGTTTGCTAACAACCATTTTTCATAGTAGAAAAAATAGTCCTTGTAAATTACTTAATTTTTGGAATAATGTTTAAGTTTGCTAACAACCATTTTTCATAGTAGCAAAAATAGTCCTTGTAAATTACTTAATTTTTGGAACAATGTTTAAGTTTGCTAACAACTATTTTTCGAATTAGCGGAAATTTCGTAAATTATTTAATATTTGGAATAATGTTTAAGTTTGCTAACAACCATTTTTCATAGTAGCAACAATATTCCTTGTAAATTACTTAATTTTTGGAATAATGTTTAAGTTTGCTAACAACCATTTTTCATAGTAGCAACAATAGTCCTTGTAAATTACTTAATTTTTGGAATAATGTTTAAGTTTGCTAACAACCATTTTTCATATTAGCAAAAATAGTCCTTGTAAATTACTTAATTTTTGGAATAATGTTTAAGTTTGCTAACAATTATTTTTCCTATTAGCAGAAATAGACCTCGTAAATTATTTAATTTTTGGAATAATGTTTAAGTTTGCTAACAACCATTTTTCATAGTAGAAAAAATAGTCCTTGTAAATTACTTAATTTTTGGAATAATGTTTAAGTTTGCTAACAACTATTTTTCGTATTAGCAGAAATAGACCTCGTAAATTATTTAATATTTGGAATAATGTTTAAGCTTGCTAACAACCATTTTTCGTATATATATAAATAAATAGTTAATTAAATTATTATATATTAAATTATTATATATAATTGAGCAGCCTTATATAGCCTCTCAAAACGCTGCAGAACGGTTCAAATTCGTTTAGTGCAAGATTTCACCCACAGATGTCATTATTAGTTAACTAAAACTTTAAATAGAGTTTTTTTTTTCGTTACCATCACTTGGACTTGTGGAGCAGTGCGTTAGGTGTCCGAACGTCGCGCATGAAAATTGGGGCATGGTATCGAATCCCACAGCTTGAGAGAATATTTTTTGAAAATTAATTGTTTTTACACATAATAAAATAAAAATGTCATGATTTCAAAAATTCACTCATGACGTCAGAGAAAAATGAAGAAATGAATTAATGACGACAGCAGGGCAGGATGGGGGGGAGGGGGACCGTCTTTCTTGACGTCATCGAAAAGGCGAAATCGCGACCATAATATACAAACGAAAAAAGTATCTCTTTAGTATGAATAAAAAAATGTTGACAGCGTGGCTGGGGCGGAGGAGGGGAAGGGGAAATCGGGGACATTTTACAGACGGACGGACATTAACGACTATTAATATATAGACTAGCTGTAAGCCCGTTGACCTCAACGGAGGGATTTTTGTTGCATTTTTAAGTATTCAGAAAAGTTACTGGCGTGAAAAATAAATTACTAACCTATTTATTGAATAATCCAAAAATTCTGATAGTAAAAGAAATATCTCGGGGCGTATATCGACAGCCCTGCCCTGCAGTATTTAAATTGTAAATTATTTATTTTTGGAATAATGTTCTAGTTTGCTAACAACTATTTTTCGTAATAGCAGAAATTTCGTAAGTTATTGAATTTTTGGAATAATGTTTAAGTTTGCTAACAATCATTTTTCCTAGAAGCAGAAATTTTGTAAATTATTTAATCTTTGGAATAATGTTTATGTTTGCTAACAACCATTTTTCTTAGAAGCAGAAATTTCGTAAATTATTTTATTTTTGGTATAATATTTAAGTTTGCTAACAACCATTTTTCATAGTAGCAAAAATAGTCCTTGTAAATTACTTAATTTTTGGAACAATGTTTAAGTTTGCTAACAACCATTTTTCTTAGAAGCAGAAATTTCGTAAATTATTTTATTTTTGGTATAATGTTTAAGTTTGCTAACAACCATTTTTCATAGTAGCAAAAATAGTCCTTGTAAATTACTTAATTTTTGGAATAATGTTTAAGTTTGCTAACAATTATTTTTCCTATTAGCAGAAATAGACCTCGTAAATTATTGAATTTTTGGAATAATGTTTAAGTTTGCTAACAACCATTTTTCATAGTAGCAAAAATAGTCCTTGTAAATTACTTAATTTTTGGAACAATGTTTAAGTTTGCTAACAACCATTTTTCTTAGAAGCAGAAATTTCGTAAATTATTTTATTTTTGGTATAATGTTTAAGTTTGCTAACAATTATTTTTCCTATTAGCAGAAATAGACCTCGTAAATTATTGAATTTTTGGAATAATGTTTAAGTTTGCTAACAACCATTTTTCATAGTAGCAAAAATAGTCCTTGTAAATTACTTAATTTTTGGAATAATGTTTAAGTTTGCTAACAATTATTTTTCCTATTAGCAGAAATAGACCTCGTAAATTATTGAATTTTTGGAATAATGTTTAAGTTTGCTAACAACCATTTTTCATAGTAGCAAAAATAGTCCTTGTAAATTGCTTAATTTTTGGAACAATGTTTAAGTTTGCTAACAATTATTTTTCCTATTAGCAGAAATAGACCTCGTAAATTATTGAATTTTTGGAATAATGTTTAAGTTTGCTAACAACCATTTTTCTTAGAAGCAGAAATTTCGTAAATTATTTTATTTTTGGTATAATTTTTAAGTTTGCTAACAATTATTTTTCATAGTAGCAAAAATAGTCCTTGTAAATTACTTAATTTTTGGAATAATGTTTAAGTTTGCTAACAATTATTTTTCCTATTAGCAGAAATAGACCTCGTAAATTATTGAATTTTTGGAATAATGTTTAAGTTTGCTAACAACCATTTTTCATAGTAGCAAAAATAGTCCTTGTAAATTACTTAATTTTTGGAACAATGTTTAAGTTTGCTAACAACCATTTTTCTTAGAAGCAGAAATTTCGTAAATTATTTTATTTTTGGTATAATGTTTAAGTTTGCTAACAACCATTTTTCATAGTAGCAAAAATAGTCCTTGTAAATTACTTAATTTTTGGAATAATGTTTAAGTTTGCTAACAATTATTTTTCCTATTAGCAGAAATAGACCTCGTAAATTATTGAATTTTTGGAATAATGTTTAAGTTTGCTAACAACCATTTTTCATAGTAGCAAAAATAGTCCTTGTAAATTACTTAATTTTTGGAATAATGTTTAAGTTTGCTAACAATTATTTTTCCTATTAGCAGAAATAGACCTCGTAAATTATTGAATTTTTGGAATAATGTTTAAGTTTGCTAACAACCATTTTTCATAGTAGCAAAAATAGTCCTTGTAAATTACTTAATTTTTGGAACAATGTTTAAGTTTGCTAACAACCATTTTTCTTAGAAGCAGAAATTTCGTAAATTATTTTATTTTTGGTATAATGTTTAAGTTTGCTAACAACCATTTTTCATAGTAGCAAAAATAGTCCTTGTAAATTACTTAATTTTTGGAATAATGTTTAAGTTTGCTAACAATTATTTTTCTTATTAGCAGAAATAGACCTCGTAAATTATTGAATTTTTGGAATAATTCAACTGTTTATGTATGCATGTGAAGTATGCGTATTTTGGAATTTTTAGAATAATTTAAATGTGTGCTTAATATATAATATTTAAATTAGATCAATTCTGACAGTTGTGTGTTTGCCCGAGCGGTAACGATCTCAACTCATAATCTACAGGCGATGGTTCGATCGACGGTCGTGGCGTTTTTTTGTATGATAATTCAATTTTTCAGCGACTTGATTTGTTTCGTCAAATAATAAACAGTGTATTGGGAAAATATGTCTTTAGTATGAATAAAAATATTGCGTCAGCGGTGCTGGTGAGGAGGGAGGGGGAAGGAAGGGGCAGGGGGAGGGGAAAAACGCGGACAATCATGCAATCATTCGGACATTATCGAGTATTAATATATAGATTCATTCAATGACCGTGGCGCTAGTAGCAACGCTCGTCCAATCGCCCATTGAACGATTTGCCGTAAGCAACTTCACTTTGCACCAATAGCAACGCAATACGATGACATCATTATCATCGAAAAAAATCAGACCATCTGTCAAAATAAATATGACCGATTCCATTTAAATTCTGACCGATCCCATTTAAATTCTGACCATTTAATATTTATTCTGACCACTTAATATAAATTCTGACCATAAATTATTTATTCTGCCCTCTGTAATTCTGACCGATACATTATGACCATTTAATATAAATTCTGACCAGTGTAATATAAATTCTGACCAATGTATTAAAAATTCTGACCGAAACTGAATTAAAATTCTGACCGTTTAAATACTAGCCTTTAATTAATACTGCCTCTAGGGCTTCCAAACCGGTTTAAACCGAAACCGGCTAACCAGTTTATCGCCTGTTTTGAAAAAACCCGAAAACCGGTTTATTTTCTTCGGTTAACCGCGTTTTATCAAAAATACTCTTTTCTTGTTTTTCATTGTTTTTTACAAAAGAAAAATGTTTTACAATGAATTTATTGCGTAATATAGGAAACAATTCACATAACACAACAAACATGCATATGCATTTTATAAAATAATCTACTTATGTCTCAAAGTTGTCCATGTTGTGAACAGAAATGACTTTTTCAAATAATTTAATATTTTTTCGAAATTATTGACAATTATTTATCAAAAGACGGAATGATTCTTACATGCACGTCACTCAACAACCTTTATTGTAAATTTGACAAATCATCCGTATACATCTTGAAAAAACTATTGATAAGGATACCATATAACTATCAAGTACCATTTTCAAACGTATACATTTTAATTAGTGAGTAATGATCTACATCTCTTACCCATTATTATTTTTTTATGTGCTTGTTAGTAGATATATTCTTCCTTTGCATGATTATTGGATTATAATTATTCTAAGTATACTTGATTTTGTCTTTAAATCAACAATGTAAAAATCGCTGCTTTAAATATGATATTTTTAATTATTGTATCAACCTTTTATTCTCCATCAAAATGCAATATGTGAAAACTAATACCCAAGAGTTAATTCTAATGTCTTATCTAACGGGGGGGTCAAAATTATTCCAAGAACTTTGTCCCGTGTCACTTTTACTGTATTGTTCAATTATATGGTTGCTTTTTTTACCTAAGTACTCGTCCTTTCCTCAGTTGTAAAATTAGACGTTGCATATTGTAGTGTCATTAAATTAATACCAGATGTGGCTAAAATGTTACCCACAAGGTCGACATAGTTAGGTAAAATAATCAACAATAGGGTTTGTCCGTAGTTCGCTACGGACAAACCTAGTCGGAATGAGTGATGTTTGTTGTGTTAGTTTAATGCTAATAGATTTACTTAAGTATTTTTCAATGCGGAAAAAATGTTTCTTTTTAATAAAAAAATATGAGATTATTGATAGTTTTCTAAGTATATACAAATTGCTTATACGCACTGATTATGAAATTATAGGAAATTAAGAAGTCATTGATATTTTTCAGGTAAATAGTACAATATCTATCTTAACTAGAACAATATAAAAACATATATTCAAATACAGCTTTGCTTGGTGCCTATTTTTTATTAATACAATTTTTTAATTCAAATTTGTAGTTTCGTGTAATATAACATTTTAGATGCATTCTTTTTTTTTCGAATTATTTTCTTGAGCAATAAATAAACAAATGCACTGTGAACTATGATTTTTTAATATAATATTATGTAAGTAATTTTGTACGTAATACGCAAATTAAAATTGTAGTATCGTATAATATCTATAAGTATAAATAAATAATTGTTAATAAAATAACATATACCCAATAAATAATTGATGTTATCATAAAATATAATTATTATTGTGCTTGTTAATCTCAATTATAATTTAAGTATTACGGCCTGCACATAATGAACATGATAACGCCGAGTGCATGGGCGAGTGGTCAACGTCATTTCTTTGGGTTGCGGACCAAACGAACTTGCACGATTTTTGCAATCAGTTCATAGATTTCTTTTCTATGATATGGATGTCTGTGATGCCTAATATTTTATTCCACTATCCCTTAAATTACTATGACTTAGTGAGAGTGATCAGCCACCCACTAGTCGTGTGCTAGCCATAACTTTTAATCTCTTCTCTCTTCGAAATAAGAGGGGCTTGATCAACTGAGTAAAAAGCAGTTCTCGTTAAAAAATAATTGTTTGAGTCTATATGCTTCAAAGTGGGAGTGGAGACATAATATAAGTTAATATTTTTGTATTCTACTATATTTTTGTCTAAGCATTGGATGTCCTGTCTAGTCGATATGCTTAAAAGATAAATGCACTTATTTAAAGATCTTTCTTTTGATGAGTTTTATTATCAAGCTCTATTTTTTTATTTGACATATTTTATCATAAAATATTTTTCCACATTTAATTGACATTGTTGTATTTATATATAAATATATAAAATGCCTTCTGTGTTCTATCTATAAGATAAATATCGATTTTTCATTAACATTGGAACATTTATGACAAATATTTAAAATTTTCTACAATTTTTTTTTTTTTTTGCATACCTACCTAATCAAAATACGTTATATTTCGGTTTAAACCGGTTAACCGGTTTTATTTCCATAAAAAAACCGAAAACCGGTTAGTTGGAATGTCCGGTTAATTGGAAGCCCTAACTGCCTCTTTCTCGACCAGACCCTTCATTTTTAAGGCCCATAGAACTGTGGTGCATAGTATGGCTACAGACGCCGCTATGCGAATCTGACAAAACTGATGGGAAATTATTCTAAGAACAGGCAATCTTATAAATTTTTTCAAAATTTAAAGATGGAAATGGAGACCAACGCTTCAACTCCAAATTTCCGGATCTGCCAATTTATAACTCGCCATGATCACTTAGCTCTTCCAGGTTGGCTGATTAGTAAATAGCCTACAATATAAATGCGGCAATATGATTCAGGATGCTGATCCCATTTTTTGAGGATGTCCAAACATGAACAACAAACTGGTACGATTATACGAGCACAATCACATCTGTTGGCCAGTTGGTCATGCCAACTTAGTTGTATTTAGGGCAAATTACAAAGCATTCAAAGAGCTCACAATGTCTTATGAAAAACGAATTGAATTCATTTCATTCTTTTCAAAGCTTTTTTTTATTAATATCTTGTGTGTCGATATCAATATTTTCCCCATACCAAACTCCTGTTAAATCTACGGGAAATTCTGTCAACATTTTTGACAATCTTTTATTGGCGAGACTAGTTCTTTCATAAGTGCCAATATCAATAATCTTTGCGAAATTCCTTGTAGAATAATTGTTTTTTGTTGCTAAATTCAAATAAAATGTCTTTTTCTCTATAGTTTTGATTTTAGATAAAATATGTAAATGATTTGACCACAAAATTGATAGCTTTTGATCATCGGCATATAATTCATAAAATTGCTTCATCCTCCATATATTTCGGGATGAAAAACCTCTAATCGTAAGATGACGTTCATAAATATATTCTGCAAGTTCTTCTACAACGTGCATACCCCCCAATTTTCTTGTTTTACTTCATGTGCAACATATTCTCCTATCTTCCAATATAAAGAAATTAACTGCTTATTTACGTGTCTAAATGCTACTTCATGAGCAGTAACAACCATTCGATATATTGTATCAAAATCTGCTTTGTATGATTCTAATGATTTATTTGAATGTAAATTACTTCATATGGCTTTTATTGTAAAATATATTTTTAGTACTTTACGAGAATATTGCCTAGAATATTTAGGTATCGCTGAATGATATAGACGTAAAGCCGTCTGCCAATCACCATAGTCTTGCTTTAATTTTACAAGTAGCTCAGTTGCGTATTCAATGTATTTTCTGTGTCTTACCGTATTTTTAAGTGATTTGAAGTGACTATTGTCATAACTTAGCTAGGGTTAGAAAGAGACAATCTCTCGCTCCCAAACGTCCGAATTGAAATGACCAAGTCAGATTGTACCAGGATTAAAATAATGGGAACAAATCAAATAAAATTAAACACATCGGTCACAGTTATAAAAAGTGGATTAACCACTGAATTTATTTCAAATAACAGATTTATGAAAATTTAGATAAAGTTACCCACAGGAGTGAGGTCGAAAAATAATACATTTTAATTTACACATATGATAATAACAGAAGATAAAAATTGAGTTGATTAGCAAAACATTTAAATATCGCAATCAATTGCTGTCGACGTCGGGGTTTCACACGTTTCAACAGTTCTATTGGCTGAAGGCCATACATCTATAGTCTCTTTATAAAGTAACAAGTTAGATTTAGATTCATACTTTAACAAAAGTATCATAACACAAATACATATAATTGTTCAGTAATATTCTCCTCCTTTTAATCCATCGTTAATAACACATATAAAATTATGCAGTTTGTAAAACAAAACAAAAAATGGAATTGAGTGATCTGGAAAGCCGGAGTTATTTTTTTTTTTATGTAATTTAATTATTTATATGGTAATTCTTTATTTATACTCCTTTATTTGTCATCGTCAATTATAACACAGCTATAGTTAGCAGTAGTAAGCGAACAAAAAAAGTTGAATGGAGCGACCTGAAAATTACTGCGAGTTTTCAGACCGAATTATGCAATGTAGATAATAACTAATTTCTATAGGTAATTTATTTATCAAAACTCCTTCGTTCATAACCGTCATTTATAGCAAGTATAGAGTTAGCAGTCGCAAATGTGTAAAAAAGGTTGAGTTGAAGATCTGCAAGGTACTGCCGCTTTCCAGACCGGCTGTGCAATACAATATTACAACAATACTTATCCTACTTCGTCGTTCCTGACAGTAGTGATGAACTAAATAATAATAATACAGAAGACTTAAAGCAAGATTTCTTAACTAAGAACCGGTCGAATAAAGTGAAATTTGAGTCTACATGATGCTTAGGTGGCGGATGGAGCGTCGTCCTGGTGTCAGTGATGCTAGATACATTTCGGTGGCCTCGTTATTTAGACGCCTCAAACAGTTTTCTCACTTCATTTCGGCGTCGAAGCATGAAAATTCTACTTTGGTTTGTTTGTACAACTTTACATTTAATTCAAGAAGCTTATTTTTAAAGAAGCGATATTTCTTTGAGTAGATTATTAAAGAAGAAAAGAATTTACAATCTATTTATATTCCCTTGAATAGATTACAAAATAAGAAAAAAAAAATCAAAGTAGGATTATTGTTCATTGATGTCACCATTACTAACAATTAGTTCTCGTAACAAAGCGTGACGTCCGTCGACATAGACTCGAAACGGTGAAGAAGTGAAAAAAAGAAATAAAAATGTTGGCTAGCATTCAGCGTCTCGTAAGATTCGCTTACAGCACATTATTATTTAGTTAGTAATAGTCACCATGAATGATAATCCTTTACAAACGAAGATGAGATCCGCTTTGGATTCTCCAAATGATTCTTACAAGCGGGCTCCTTAGACAACCTTTGCCATTAAGTGCTTTAAGAATTTGATTTTAAATTCTTCAATGAATTCTCGTTAACAATTTCTAACATTTGGTCACACCCAAAGCTTAGTTTTGATCTCTCGGATCTTAGGTCCCACATTCACGATACATCCGAAATGTAAAACCGTCTGGTACTAAAACGATTAAATGCGACATTAATCGTTTTAGTGATGGCAGGTTTTTCAAAGCCCACTGACATAGAAAACCGACTCTTTAAGCGCGTAACTAAATAAAAACACTCTTAATAAGTAAACTGCCATAGTTTGCATTTTGGCTACTTTGAGTTATGAATGAAGCTAAAACAATTTCATGTTGTCCATCGTCGGAAAAAACTGCGGTTTTGTTTGAAATATATATCGAGAGACACCCAAAAACTTCAGTATAATTTTAAATACAATGACTAAAAATTGCAAAGTAGCACTACATAACTACATTATCCGTAATAAGTACAAAAGTGTTTCATATTGTCATGATTATTATTTCCAATTGCAAACAGACAGCAATGACATCGAAAATGAACAATTATATTAAATATGAATTATAGCTATAGCTTTGCAGAAATCTTTGGAAAAATACACACTCTTGTTACTAAATTCACTTCAAATGCATGCAACTGAGTTCCGTTTCAGTTGAAATCTACAATATCAATAATTGATAAAATCAAACATTATAAATTAAAGATTTTGATAAAAATTTAAGTCCTATGTTTAACTACTTTGAATTTATGAGGTACTAGCTGACCCGACGAAATTTTTACCGCCTCAGAATCAATAAATGTTGTGTTAATTTATTGGCTGAATTAAATTCAGTTTAAACGAATACTCAAAATGAATTAAGTTCAATAAATGTGCAAAATTCAAAATGAAACGTATTCTAATTACATTGAAATGATGTAATTCACGTGGCACAGTCAATAGATTTAAAGGAATGCAGTGGACCAACGATTTGATTTTGAATTGTGAAGTTGAAATGATCTACATTGCTTCGTAGTACTTCCTTGTTGAAATGCCTCAATACCTCGCTTATTTGTCAAAGTTGAGATTTGCTTCATATATACCTCAGCCAATAATTAAGTTCGGATAATACACTAAAGTAAAGAATCTATTTTTTCTCCCTAGTAAAAGTCTAGGCATTTAGCAGATGCTATACAGAATCATGCGGACAAGAATCTGCACCAATAAACTCGTACATATAGCAAGAGTACTGGACTCTTGTACTCCTGCCATACTCACAGTGGTGGAAGTACTAGCAATTGTAGAATCTGACAGTTAAATATCGGATTCAGCACTACTATCATATTAGATGTTTCTATCTAGTTTATTATTTATGTCATCACTTATTGTCTTATGTTTTAATTGATCCGTTAATAATTTTTCTCTTTCTGCTTCTTCTAAATTTTCTTGCCTAAGCTGTCTCTCGCATACCATACTTAAACCATTATGGGCATCTGCTTTAGTAAACTCACACTCTCTACTTTCTTCTTTTGCCAAGGTAAATATCTTATGTATAAATGTTAGATCATCCATTGTTGTTAATTTCTCTACTTTTCGTAATAATAATTTTTCACTAATTGCAACCTTGAAATCATAAAACTTTATATTTTGATCGAATAGTTTTAATAATATATTGCCTAAACTGTTATATATAGAAGCTGCTTTTTTTGGTAAAACGTCCTCTAACCGTTTTAGCATACCCGGAAATTCGTCGCTTCCAATAAACTGATTGGATAGTTCAGCTACATATTTTTTATGTTGTTCTTCATTATTTGTAAGCATAATCAGCTGCATATAGCATTTAGCTATTTGTTCGCTACATTCTACTTGATTATAAACATCTTTGGATGGAATAAGCTTACTGTTTCCTCCTATACCGGGCTTATATCCTTCTTTATATTCTGTATGATTATTTTTTAATTTCTGAAGTGATTCAGCAATTTTCGTTAATTCTATTGTTGCCTTACTATGGTCGTAGGCTTTATTCTTTACATCCCAGTCTATTTTTTTTCTTTCCATTGTAAGCTTACCCCTATCACTTAAATGCCCTTCAAATAGTTTTAATTCATTTCCTAAATATTTTGATAATTCAAAATATGGTATGGCTTCAGTTTTATCTACTTGATACATATAAGTCCTAGCTAATAAATAAATGATACTCGTATACATTTCCGGCAAATCTGTAATTATTTTAAGGTTTGTATATTTTTCTTGTTTACTTAAACTATCAAAATCAAATTTGATCACACTCCTATTTAATACATACTGCTCTGCTAGCTTTTTAGAACCAAGTAATATTTTACGGGCTTCCTTTGGATTATGCTCATTATAAAGATAATAGTTTGCTAAGGCATTCATACCATATATGCTATTTAATAAGTGTTGTGGTGATACGTCTTTACTTAAAAAATATGTTTGTATTTTTTCCTGTGCAAGTTGAGTCACTATTGTTTTTATTTTATTAATAAACCGATGATTACTTTCTCCTTCTGCTTTTATTACATTATTAGCAGAACAAGTCTTAACCCACTCTGCAGCCTCTTCTTGCATTTGTAAAATTATTTTTTCTATTGGGGTTTCC